>CAUYON010156059.1:0-33269 GCA_963573935.1 Arctocebus calabarensis
TGATCAAGGAAATGCCATGAAGGATATCTGTAACAGTATGATCAAAATATTTCTGAATGTATATGAATCGTGCCCTGTGATTGCACCAATGTACATAATTATGATTCAATAAAATTATTAAAAAAAAAATAAAAAATAAAACACAATACCTGTCTCTCAGGGAAGTTTACCAGTCAATCCTTTATCAGACATTTGTTTTAAATTTCCATTTTGTAAATATTTTAACAGTACTGTGGGTCACATCTTTTCTGTGGTATATCCCCTAGATATGTTTGTTGGTCTCAGAGGTATGTATGTGCATGTCTCCTGCTGACACTGTTGGAAAGATTTTCTAGGAGGGATGTGCTAATTTACATTCCCACCAACAGGGCACCAGAGTGCCGGATTTCTCTCATCATGGAGAGTGCTGGGTTTTGTCAATACTTTTAACTTTTGGCAATTTGATGAGTGAAAAGTGGTATCTTGTGATTTTTATTTATATTTCCTAGAAAATTATTAGAAGTTAAGTTTTTTTAATGTTGATTGTCCATTTCTATGTATCCTTTTGGTGGATTGTCTATTTTTAATTTCTATTGTCCCATGGCCGTTTGATATTTTCTTATTTATTTCTAAGAATTTTTATGTGGAAAATATTAATCTTTATCCTATTTACTTACCTTTTTCCTGTATTTAGACATGATTCTTGTTTATCATGTGTCTTTTGCTTATGGTACTTTTATTTATGGGTATCTTTTATTCCTTTTATGGCTATCTTTTATTCCTTCCTTGGGTAGAGTGCTGTGGTGTCACAGCTCACAGCAACCTCAACCTCTTGGGCTTAAGCGAGTCTTTTACCTCAGCTTCCCAAGTAGCTGGGACTACAGGTGCCTGCCACAATGCCCGGCTTACAATGCCCGGCTTTATATATATTTTTACATATATGTGTGTGTGTGTGTGTGTATTTTTTGTTGTTGTTATAGTTATCATTGTTGTTTGGCAGGCTGGTGCTGGATTCAAACCCGCCAGCTTGGGTGTACGCCGCTAGCGCCCTAGGTGGTAGAGCCAGTTGACCTAATTTTCATAGACCAGACATTCACTACATATCAGTACCATGGGCCTAGTTCCCTGAGTTGACCACCTTTGTATATTGACCTGTTTGTTATAGTCCATGTATAAGGCTTCTACTGTATATACTTGTAATATCTCTCAATATATTTATTCTATTTCATTTTTTTACTTCTAAAAGTTAAATACAAGTGGAATAATTTAGGCAAATGGCATAAAGATCTACTATACTCCCCTACCCCATGACCAAAATTTAGCCAGTTTTCTCTATGCTATTTGTTTTTAAAATCAATTTTCTCCCACTGATTTGAAACATTACTCATATTAGGCACTGCTTCTTACAATGATGTCCATTTCTGAACTTTCTGTAACATTAATATCAACATTTTTCTGCCAGCATGTAATATTAGTAACTGCAGTTTAGAATACATTTTAACATCCAATAGAAATGTTTTTCTATTATCACTAGTTTTTGAGCATCCAACCGCTTATTTTGAAGTTTCAAAAAACTCTACTTTAAAAAACTTGGACCTGGGCACCGTGGCTCACGCCTATAATCTTAGTACTCTGGGAGGCTGAGGCAGTGGATTGCTTGAGTTCCGGAGTTTGAGACCAGCTTGAGCAAGAGCAAGACTCCATTTCTAAAAATAGCCAGGCATTTTTGTGGGCATCTGCATTCCCAGCTACTCAGGAGGCTGAGGCAAGAGGAATCACTTGAGCCAAATAGTTTGAGGTTGCTACAAGCAACCATGGCACTCGGAATTACATTAAGTTTATAATATCATCAGGGTATTCATTCCTATAAACCTGAGATTGATCGAGTCAAATAGAACTGACCCACCCAGGAAGAAATGAATGCATTAATGTCCTACCTAGGAAAGCATGAATGTGCCAATTCCTACCCCTGCAAACCTTTGGAAATTTCCATCCACCCTAACCCACGTGCTGACTTCCTTCTCGAACTCAGAACTCAGCTCACCAGCACCCAGGTAGAAACGAAGGCCTATGTTGCCCACACAGAACCTGGACTCCATTTCCTTTCATTTACGTTTCAGAATAGTCTTTTCATTTTGTCTTTGACCCGTCAGAGATGACACTTGGAGTCTGCTGCTGTAACAAAATACCTGAGACTGGGTGATTTATAACAGTGAAAATTTATTGCTCATGGTTCCAGAGATTAGAAAAGCCAATATCAATGCACCAACAGATTTGGTGTCTGGGCAGGGCTTGCTCTCTGCTTAAAGATGGCTTGTTGTTCCTGTGTCTTCATATGGCCAAAAAGGGGCCAGATGGAGCCTCTTCTCTTGCAGAGCTAATCCCATTTCTGAGCATGTAGCCCTCAGGCTCTAAGGCCCCCCTCCCTTCCCTTATTATTGATAAATAAATCAATATTTATTTATTGATAAATATTATCACTTTGGATATTAGTTTCCAACATGTGAATTTTGGGGGACACCAACAGTCATACTATAGTCCTTGCTGTGTTTGGTGATTGTGGACAGATGATTCTCGCAGCTGGGGATCTCGCAGGTAACTGCCTTGAGGGAGGGAGATTTGCCTTGGGGATGCCATGTGCACAGTGAGAGAAAGATCCGGCTAGTGCTTTGAACACAGAGAAGGCAGTGAATAGAAGCTGCATTTGGAAGTGCTGCTCCTCAGGACCACGGTGGCAGAGCAGGGCACAGAAAAGGGCATTCTCCCTGTTTTTGTAGAACCTAGTATGAACAAGAACAATTGTCACTCCTAATCAGTGCTGTGCTGGGGTTGGCTCCTGAGGGCCACTTGTTAGATTTTTCAGGACTTTTGCAAGCTGATTGTTAAATAGAGCCATTATTAAAAATTAAACTATATCAACTTATGATTAAATAATGTTAAGAACAAAAGCAATAAATAATTAAAACTCATCACTTCTAGTTATTTTCCTACACCTTCCTATTACCTGTATTCTTGAGGTTATTTACATGTATTCCTACTTGTATGGTGAAACACTACTGTAGCTTGCCGCCCGTAGCTCAGTGGTTAGGGTGCCAGCCACATGCACCGAGGCTGGTGGGTTCAAACCCTGCCTGGGCCTGCTAAAACAAAAAAAAATAGCTGGGCATTATGACGGGCGCCTGAAGTCCCAGCTACTCTGGAGGCTGAGGCAAGAGAACTGCTTGAGCCCAAGAGTTTGAGGTTGCTGTGAGCTACAATGCCACAGCACTCTACCAAGGGTGACATAGTGAGACTCTGTCTCAAAAAAAAAAAAGAAGAGAAACACTGTAATGATGTCACATTGGTAAGCCTGACATTGGCCCAGTGGGAGTATTTATACCATGGAAATTGACAAATGCTACAAATTCGGTTTTGATTTATTGTTTTATTGATTGCCTAGACAAGGGGCTGGCAAATTTTTCTGTGAGGGATCAGATAATAAGTGTATTTGGCTTTATAGCGTTATATAGTCTCTGCCACAACTAATTCTGCTGTGACAGAGCAAAAGCAACCACAGGTAATACGTAAATGCATGAGCAAGGCTGTGTTCTGATATATCTTTAATTTGTGGATACTGAAATTTGAATTTCATATAGTTTTCATATACCATGAAATATTATTCCTTAGACTTTCTTCTATCATTAAAAAACATAGATTTTTTTATTTTCTAAACATTTTTAGACTGTGGGTTGTACAAAATCAAGGGATGAACTGATTTGAGCATTGTATATTATTTGTAATCATGTGCTACATATTTCTTATATAAGTAACATTTATAAGAAACTTAATATTTTTCAGGAAACATTTACCAGCACATACCTGCTTCATGTGTTATACATATGGGGGAATGGGAATGGGGTGTCTAACAGTTCTGGGAACCTCCCCATAAAACACTGGCTCTGGGACAGTATGGACTTGCCCCTACTTTGCCAATACCTGGATTGATTTGCTGCAAAGGAAGAGCAGAAGACTCTTGCTGTTGTGTGATGTGCGATACTTCAAGGTTATTAGAAATAATCTGGGAAACTTTGAGGTCAGAAGTTGGGTCCACAGTCATGGAGGAGGGGCCTATGGGTAGGAGAAATTTGTGTATCTACAGACTAAGGAATTTGTAAATTCCAGTTATCTAATATTTTTTCCCATCTAGATATAATATATCTGTCCCCTTAGCCAAGTCTTTATTTAAATCCTTTATATAGCTCCAGTATATTTTTCGTTAAGTACATCCCTAGGTAATTGTACTTATTTTTAGAAATATTCTTACATTCATTTGTATTTTTATTATTTTTAATTTTTCTATTTATATTTTTGGTTCTATGGAATGTTTTTTCCCTATTATTTTAACTTCTTATAGCTAGTCCATAGGGAAACTGATGCTTGTATAAATTAATTTTTTAAACTAGGCACCATACTGAATTATTAGTTTTTTAAATTAATTATGTTGTATTTTTAGTAATACAATAATGTCATCTGCAATAAATGACCCTATTACCTCCTTCTTTACCATTTTTATTTTTGGTTTTTCTTTTTCTTACTGAATTGGCCAGAATTTCTAGTGCTAGGCAGCCCTACCTTAGTCCATATATTAATGGGAATGTCTCTGATGTTTTTTTATTTTGTATGATGATGGCTATTGAGATATTCATTATCATGTTAAGGGGGTTTCTTATTAGTTCACCAAAAATTTTTTTTCTCTTTAGAAACTGAATATTAGATACTTTTTGGCAATTTATGAGATGATGTAAAAATTATATTAATGTAAGTGTTAATACTATATAATCATTTCATTCATATTTTACTCCTTTACATAACACCAAGTAGATGTACTTATATTATCTTTAGTAGTTCCATGCCTATACTCATAAATGATTTTGATTTGTAAATTTATTGTTTTTTGTAGGAAGAGAAGGGATGCCATCTTTGGTAAGTGTTAGCATTAGAATTTATGAAATGAATTGGAAAATTTGTCATTTTCTTCAGTTGAAAGAGCATGAAATTATCTGCTGACTTGAAGTTTCAAAGAATTCAACCATAAAAACATTTGGCTTCAAAATGTTTTTGAAAGTGATTTTTGTTTGTGTGTTTTTAATAAATGTTTCTTTTTCTCCATAGATACTGGTTTACTTAAGATGTTTTCTTTTGTCAAAAATGGTAATTTATGATTTCTGAGAAAATCTTTTATTCCATCCCTGTTTTTACTCATGCCTCCCTATAGTCTATTTTCTAGCCAATAAGCTGTCACAACATTTAAAATATCAAATGGGTGCTTCCCTGCATAAAAAGCTCTGACAGTTTTTCATAGACAGGTTTGCCCCGCTTGGCAGCTCATGGTCTATGAAAGCCTAGCATGGTCTAGTTCCAGATCACCTGTCACTTCCTGGGTTTGAGGCCATCCTCCTGCTTAGAGTGACAGGTGTGCCCCCCAGAAGAGGTGCTGAGAACTAGATTTCATTCTGATTCTGGAAACAACAACATGCTAACTTTCAAGGAGCCTAATTGTTCTGGGATTTTTGCTGACATAATACAGCTTGGCTCACAGTTGATTCTTGTCCTTAGGCTTAAAGTAGAATGCATATTAATAAAGGCACATCAACAAAGTGTCTTTGATTGAGTTCAACCAGTTCTTTTTTTATTTTTCCCCAGCAGAAGAAATATTGTGCTTAATAAAATTCAATCAATATTATGCAAGGGCTTCTTATAGAAGAGAGATGAGATACTTTACTGAACTCTGGGATATAAGTGAGGCAGACACAATTACCTCTATTGTAAGGTAGACTGAAAAAGAATAAGTTGATAGAACACACTAGGTGTTCTAGGTTCACACTAGGTTGTGCTGCAGTAACAACAGTCTCAGTTTACTGATCATACAGGTTTATTGATCAATTATGCTTTATGTCCATTGGGGATTGGCCGTGGCTCTGCAGTTTGTCATTTTCACCCTGGGACCCAAGCAAATTGAATAGCCTCTATCTGGAAAATATCTAATGACAGATGGAAAAGATAATGCTGGCTAACATGTGATCACTCCTAACACTTTGTTCAGAAGTGATCACATGCCCTGAAAGCTCACATTTTATGGCCTAGATAGAAAATGACATAGTCAAGGTAGCCATCAAAGGAGCAGGGAAATATTAGCTTGAACCATATGAGATTGGCATTTTATTAAGTCAAAAATCATTGAATATTGGCGGTGCCCATGACTCAGTGGGTAGAGCACTGGCCACATATACCCAGGCTGGCAGGTTCCAACCTGACCCTGGCCAGCTAGAACAACAATGACAAATGCAACAACAACAACAACAGGACTGTGGCGGGTGCCTGTAGTCCCCCAGTTACTCAGGATGCTGAGGCAAGAGAATCGCTTCAGCATAAGAGTTTGAGGTTGCTGTGAGCTGTGACAGTATGGCACTCTACTGAGGGCAACATAGTGAGAGTCTGTCTCAGAAAAAAAAAATTACTAAATATCTAAATTGAATATGGTTTAACCTAGCATAATTCTCCATAGGGAGGACGATGATTATTTGAACAATGCAATCACTCCTTACCAGCAAAATTGCAAAATAGCTGTGAGATTTTTTAAAACTTCAAATGAAAATTTTAACTCAGAAACACTGCATTTCATTTGAGATAGCCACAAACAACCAACATTTTCTTGTGTAGAAATGGGCAATAAAAGCACAGGGTGTCACATAAACCTTTTTGTTGAATTTAGGAGCCATTGATTTTGGATTTCAACTTCAAGGAACATGTCTAAATAGATAAACTTACAATGTGCTGAGTCCGTGCAATGTGCCAAGCTCTGTGTAAGGTATTGGGAGAGGCAGTGAAAGACTGACAGACCAGGTCTGTCCTCAGGGGGCTGAGACTCTAGCTCCATGGTGTCCCCACCATGCATAAATGATCTCTGGGAAGGCAGTATGGGGATGAAGAGCTTGTGGGAGCTTGGGGTGCACTTCTAGTGGAGTTCATGTCATGGCTGGCCAAATTCATTTCTGGGCAGCCACAGAAAGAACTCAGGGCAGCTTGCATCTTGAAGGCCAGCATGAAAATCTGTCTAAGCTCAGGGCAGGCCTGAGCTGTTCTGTTAAAGGGCTTACCTGACAAGGTCAGGCCAAGCCAAGGTACAATCCCTTTTGATCAACTTGAAAGTCAAACTAATTGTAGATACCTTAATTACGTAGTACAAAATCCTTCCATCTTTTTTTTTTCCTTAAACAGTTTTTGGCCAGCATCGGGTTTGAACCCACCACCTCCAGCATATGGGGCAGGTGCCCTACTCCTTTGAGCCACAGGCACCGCCCTAGAATCCCTCCATCTTTAGCATGTGAGGTAACCTGATCACAGAAGTGCCATCTGCATATCCACCGATTCTGCTCACACTCAAGGGACTTGGGGCGCACACGCAAAGGGTGGAGATCTTGCAGATCACATCAGAATTAATTCTGCCTGCCTTAGGGTTTAGGTTTTTTTGTTTTTTTAATTTTAGCCAATCTTGTGGGTGTGTTTCATTGTCGTTTTAATTTACATTTTTCTGATGATGTCATTGGCCATTTGTATACTTTTTTTTTTTTTAAGAAACAGAGTCTTACTTTGTCACCCTCAGTAGAGTACTGTGGCATTATAGCTCACACAGCAGCCTCCAACTCCTGGACTTAGGCTATTCTCTTGTCTCAGCCTCCCGAGTAACTGGGACTATAGGTGCCCGCCACAATGCCAGGCTATTTTTTGTTGCAGTTTGGCCAGGGCCAGATTCAAACCCATCACCCTTGGTATATGGGGCCAGTGCCCTACCCACTGAGCCACAGGCGCTGTTCCTTTCTCTTTTTTTTTTGAGATAGGATCTTGCTCTATTACCTGGGCTGGAGTGCAGTGACAGCATCATAGCTCAAAGCAACCTCCAACTCCTAGGCTCAAGTGATCCTCTTGCTTCAGCCTCCTGAGTAATTGGGACTTCACCAGAACACTCAGCTAATTTTTAAATTTTTTATAGAGACGAGGTTTCACTCTTGCTCAGGCTGGTTTCAAACTCCTGGCCTCAAGTGACCTGGCCTCACAAAGTGCTAGGATTACAAATATGAGCCACTGTGTCCCACCTATATTTCTTTTGTGTAGTGTTTTGCCTACTCTTTTTTCTGAGTGGGTTGTTTGCCTTTTTCTCTTTGAATTGAGTAGAATATTCTGGACACAAGTGTAATTGATGGTTTGTTAACCTTTTCAATCTTTTTTTTTTTTTTTTTTTGAGACAGAGTCTCACTGTGTTGCCCTTGGTAGAGTGCTGTGGCATCACAGCTCACAGCAACCTCAAACTCTTAGGCTTAAGTGATTCTCTTGCCTCAGCCTCCCAAGTAGCTGGGACTACAGGAGCCTGCTACAACACGAGGCTATTTTTTTTGTGTTGTAGTTACCATTGTTGTTTGGCAGGCTGGGGCCGGCTTTGATCCTGCCAGCCCCAGTGTATGTGGCTGGCACCCTAGCCACTGAGCTATAGGCGCTCAGCCAACCTTTTCATTTTTGATGAACATAAAGTCTTTATTTTAATTGTCATAGTTAATGATTTTTTTTTTAGTGCTTTTTATATCCTGGGTATGAACTCTCCTGCCTATCCCAAGATCATAAAGATATTCTCCTTTCTGGACCCTTTTCTCCAGGACACTTTATTGTTTTGGCTTTTCAGATTTATGTCTATGACCACTTTGAGCTAACTTTTATATCTTGTGTATGTATGGGACCAAAAGTTCATTTTTTTCCCCACATGAATAGCCAGTTGACCCAGCACCATTTATTGAAAAGGCCATCCTTTTCTTATTGAATTACAGCTTTGTCTTTGTTAAATCAGGTGACTGCAGGAGAGTGAGTTGGCTTTGGGTTCCATCTATTCCATTATCTTGTTTACAAACAGCAAATTGTCCTCATTCTTGTCAAATTATATCTGAACACCATCTTCAAAAGTGTCCTGGGAATTAATTGCTCCTGTATAGAGAGTTTGCAAGGCTGTTTCTGGAAACAGAAGTGCTGGCTGTGAGGACTGGGGGAGGTGACATTGGAAATAAAGAAAGGGGGCAATAAACCATGTCTAGATACTCAAAGAGCTTTCTAAAGACTTAAAGGTGCTTTGTAAAAAGATGTACAAATGTTCTGTGGGGGTGGAGGTGGGGGGCATTATAAAGTGTAGAAAATTATCCTTTTTTTAAAATGTCAATAAATACACCTCTGGAACAAGATTTTTGTAATCACTGGGTCTAAGTTTGTGGCGATCTCTCAGCTATGTGCCTGAACCCAGAAGGCAGTTGTGGATGGTGTTTATAAAGGGAAGGGCACAGCCCAGATCCTGAGCCCAGAGGCGAGAGGTGGAGTTTGGAGGTGTGAGGAGCAGGGAGTGACCGTGGGAAGGAGGTGGGCCTGGTGTTGGGTCGGGTGTCAGAGACAGAGGCCCTGCCTTGAGGACAGCATGGCCCAGCAGCAACAGGCAAGGCCATAGGAGGAGGAGGCTTTTGCTTTCGTTCCCTTTTCTTCCTTCTATTTCAATGGTTCATCTCCCCCAGTATTAATGGCCTGTGCAGAAAATAAAAGATAGAAAATGTCACCTATCGCCCTCCACCCAGAATTAACGATGGGTAACACCAGGACTCAGCTCCTTCCAGGCTCGAGTCTGAACATTACTTTAGTAAACATTTAAGAGCAACAGAATGCAGTTTTATAACCTGCATTTCTTGCCGAGTGTAAAAGCATTCCCTGGGGGACCTGATTTCCTTTTGAATCTCAAACCAGGGAAGTTCGGCCATTAGTGAGGATTTCCTCAATTTCCTTGGAAGCATCACAGTGGCAGGGCTTGGTCTTCCTGAAGCTCAGGGCTATTTCTCCCTCCCCTTTCCCAAGGGGCAGGTCTTTGTGAGAAGAAGGCAAATGAGAATGCAGAGACTTGACTTTCAGGCCTGATTTCTCCAAGTAGAGATGATTCTTTCTAAAGGAATAGAGAATTTCAAAACTGGGTGCCAGGTACTGGGCTAGGCTTGAGCTTCCAGAAACTGCTCATAAGAGTTGGAGGCCAGTGTGAGAGACACCCGAGTGTCTCCAGTGCAAGGTGGCAGGGCTCTCAACAAAGGATGGGAGAAGGGGCTGTGGCGGCCGGTCCAGTGGAAAAGTACCTCGGCCATGATTCATCAGGGATATTGCTGTGCTGGTGCCAGGCCATTGCCCCATCCAGAGTGCAGACAGCTGACAGCTGAAAGTCACATCAAAAATGGAACCAAGTTCAAGGGAAGAAAGTAAATTAAAGTTAAGATAGCAATGTGTTACTTTGACGTCAGACCTGGCTGCTGCCGCAAGCATCTGTTTAATACCACAAACACAAAACTATGCCTGCTACATGGTTGGCACTGTCTGGGCACAGTGGGCAGGGCAGGCTTTGGTGCCAGGCAACTCCCAGTTTGCAGGGAGGACAACATGGAGGTTCATGTGGACACAGTCTGGCTGATTAGATAATGATTATGGGTTAGACAAGTGAAGTTCCCAGTGTTGCTGAACTTCAGACCCCAGCTATGGACTGACTGGATGGTTTAAACACGTATCCACATACCATCAGCACCAAGACACGACCTTTCTGTGGTTCTCAGACCTGCGGCTCATTGGAGTCCCTGGGGGCTCTTCACCTTGGAGGCACTAGGGATGCCCAGTCTCTCCTCTCTCTTTCTCTCACACAAACAACTTGAGTCTTAAAAAACAATTTAATTGGCTTGGCGCCTGTGGCTCAATGGGCTAAGGCGCCAGCCACGTACACCTGAGCTGGCGGGTTCGAATCCAGCTCGGGTCTGCCAAACGACAATGACGGCTGCAGCCAAAAAATGGCCGGGTGTTGTGGCAGGCGCCTGTAGACCCAGCCACTTGGGAGGCGGAGGCAGGAGACTCTCTTGAGCCCAGGAATTGGAGGTTGCTGTGAGCTGTGATGCCACTGCACTCTATCCAGAGTGACAGCTTGAGGCTCTGTCTTAAAAAAAAAAAAATTGATATATAATTTAAATAAAATTCAGTTCATCCTTTTTAGATGTATAATTCAGTGGTTTTTAATATATTCATAGATAGGTACCACCATCGACACAATTTTAAGACGTTTCACCCCATACTCTTTAGCTATCCTATCCCCATATCCTCACTCCCCCCCATCCCTAAACAACCACGAACCTATTGTCTGTCTCTGTAGATTTCCCTGTTCTACACATTTCTTGTGAATGGAATCATATACTATGTGGCCTTTTCTGTCTGGCTTCTTGTATTTAGCGTAATGGTTCCTGGGCTCATCCACCTTGTGCTGTGTATCTGTACTTCATTCTCCTCATAGGTGAATAGTATTTCCCTGCATGGATGTGACACATTGGTTTATCTGTTCATCACTTGATGGAAACTTGGATCATTTCCACCCTTTGGCTTTTATGAATAATGCTGCCATGAACATTTGTGTACACCCTTCTGTATAAGCATATGTTTTCATTTCTCTTGGGTATATAGAGAAGTATATACAGAGAGTGCCAAAACCATGTATATCCATTTTAAGAAAGGAAAAAGCTGCTGGGCATGGCAGCTCATGCCTGCCATCCTAGTACTTTGGGAGGCTGAAGGGGGTAGATCACCTGAGCTCAGGAGTTTGAGACCAGCCTGAACAAGAGTGAGACCACACCTCTACTAAAAACTAGCTGGACATGATGGTGGACACCTATAGTTACAGCTACTTGGAAGCTGAGGCAAGAGGACGGCTTGAGCCCAGGAGTTTAAGAGGTTGCTGTGAACGATGACACTATGGTATACTACCTAAGGCGGCAGAATAAGACTCTTGTCTCAAAAAAGAAAGAACTGTATTAAAATTGTAATACATCACGCTTGATCTCTGCACTTATAAGAGATAGAATATGTACCAGGCTCAGAGGCTCATGCCTGTAATCCTAGCACTCTGGGAGGCCAAGGTGGTGGATTACTTGAGCTCAGGAATTTGAGACCTGAGCAAGAGTGAGACCCCATCTCTACTAAAAATAAGAAACCTAACCAGGTATTATGGTGGGTGCCTGTAGTCTCAGCTCCTTGGGAGGCTGAGGCAAGAGGATTCCTGGAACCCCAGAGTGTGAGGTTGCTGTGAGCTATGATGACGCTATAGCACTCTACCCAAGGTGACCGAGTAAGACTCTGGTTCAAAAAAAAAAAAAAAATCAAAAAACCTCCCAAGAGATATAATATACAAAATAACAAATGTTATTGATATGTATTATTATTACAATTTTTTTTTTGAGACAGAGTTTCACTATGTCACCCTTTGTAGAGTTCTGTGGCATCACAGCTCACAGCAACTTCAAACTCTTGGGCTTAAGCGATTCTCTTGCTTCAGCGTCCAAGTAGCTGGGACTACAGGAGCCTGCCACAACGCTCAGAGATTTTGTTGTTGTTGTTGTCATTATTGTTTAGCAGGCCCTAGCCGGATTTGAACTCACCAGCCCTGGTGCATGTGGCCTGCGACCTAACCACCGAGCAAGCTATGGGCGCCAAACCTCGTCTTACAATTTTAACAATATTTCCTTTCTCAAACTGTGTATACATATTTTTTGTACTCTTTGTTGATATCTATATGTACCCAAGACACACAGATGGATAGATGTGATAGATGGAGGTAGATAGATAGATATCTAAGATAGGGAATCCGGGTCCTCTGTTAACTCTGTTTAGTATTTTGAATAACGGCCAGTCTGTTTTTCCACGTGGCTACACCATTTTACTTTGCCAGCAGCACTGTATGAGGATTCCAATTTTGCCACATCCTTGCCAATGCTTGTTATCATCTGACTTTTTGATTCTGGCTGCCCTAGTGCATGTGAAATGGTATCTCATTCTGGTTTTGTTTGTTGATTTGCTGACGACTAATGATGCTGAGCATCTTTTCATGTGTTCACTGGGGCCCCCAAAATTGTTGATTCAATTGATCTGGAATAACTTTTTTTCTTTTAAAAAATGTTTTTATTCTGAAATAACTTTAGATTTACAGAAAAGTTGCAAAAAGGGTACAGAACTCCCAGATTTCCCAAATGCTAACTTGATCACAATTGTTACATTATTCTCGTTCTCTGAAACATTTAAACCATGTAAGTTACAGTCAGGTCCTTTCATTGTAAGCACCAGTGTTTGTTAAAAAAAAATCAATAGAAAACCTTCTCTTATGAAAGCACAGTAACATGATCAACATCCCAAAATCAACATCTATTCAACATATAATCTGCTGAATTTAACCATGTTTTGCCAGTTCCCTGGATATCAGCATTTTTATTTTTTTTGAGACAGAGCCTCAAGCTGTCACCCTGGATAGAGTGCTGTGGCATCACAGCTCACAGCAACTTTCAATTCCTGGGCTCCAGTGAGTCTCCTGCCTCCTCCTCCCAAGTAGCTGGGACTACAGGTGCTCACCACAACGCCTGGCCATTTTTTGGTTGCAGCTGTCATTGTTGTTTGGCGGGCCGGGGCTGGATTCAAACCCGCCAGCTCAGGTGTACGTGGCTGGCGCCTTAGCCTGTTGAACCACAGGTGCCAAGCCGATATCAGCATTTTTAAAAGCTCCACAGATGATTCTAGTGGACACCGGGAGCCTCAGTGCCTCCTCGGCAGATGGGGACTGCAGGGAGGACCCTCTCCAAGATCACCCAACGATCTAGGGCGAAGTTGTCAGAGTATCCTGGTGCCTGGGGCAATTTTGTGTGGCTTAGGAAAAGATGGCTTTCCTGTCTGAGAGATGGACAGTTGCTTGGGAAGGAGACAACACCATGCCGCCATGCCATGCCCCTGTCCCCAGCAGACTGCACCTTCTGTAGGCAGGGCCCCCTGCAGCCGAGGAGGAGAGAAGAGGGCCTGCATGAGGAGCCCGTCCTCCTAGTGGCATGTATGCCCTTTATTCCCACCCTGAGAGAGGCTGGACCCTGGGTTGGGGGAAGGGAGCTGTCTAGAGGCAAGGGCAACCTGCCCATGGCATTCTGTGATCTCAGTGGCTAAAATCCACGCTGAAGCCCCTTCTTTCTTGCTAAAATCTGCCTCCCAACACTTTCTCCTTCCCACCCTCCCTCAAGCCAGCTTCCCCCTGGTCCTGGGGGTCTTTCCAATCCAAGGATCTGGCTGCATCCTTCTCAGCCCCTAAATAAGGCCCAGGCTCCTCCACGGTCAACAGGCAAGAGCGTGACCATCCCTGCTCTGCTTGTAGTCCTGACTCTCTCTGACTTGGCTCTAGGGTCTCACTGGCCACGCCCTTCTTAGGCTAGTTGCCTCCTACCCCATCTCCCAAACAGCCTCAGCACCACCTGAAACTTGTAAGAAATGCAAATTCTCAGGCCTTACCTCAGCTCTGCTGAATCAGGAAGTCTGGGGGAGAAGCCACATCTGCATTTTAACCAGCCCCCCAGGTGCATGTGATGCGTGCCCTGGTTTGAGAACGGCTGGGCATGTGCAGCCTTCCTCTGGTCCCAGTCATTCAGAGGATGTGTTTGGATAGCTAGTGAGTCAGGAGCATCAGTAGGTACATTTCTTCCCACTGCACCTGCCATAAGCAGACAGAGGAACCAGGTGGGTGCTCTAGGTAAGAGCATGTGACTGAGTGAGTGGAAACCCAAAGCCCGAGGGCGACCATGTAAGTGGACCTCAAGCAGGTGGACAGGGCTCAGGGTTTACTGAAGGACATGGAAACCTCAGCTGGCAGCTGCTTCTCTGGGTTTTCAGAGCACACCTTAGGAGAGCTGTTAACATTCTTTTAATATTCTCATAGCTTTCCATTACTCATTGTTGCCACTCATTTGGAGAGAGAAAAAAAAAAATCTTAGCTGTATGTGTAAGAAAATAACAATGTAAGTTTGTAGATTAAGAATCTTGGCCTTGTAGGTCAAGCTGCTTTAGTTTAAAACTTGGACATTTAGGCACTTTAGAGACCATGTTGCCAAAGCTTGGTACATACTTTTTAAATGCTTGCGGAACTTTGGCCCTTTGCGCTTACTGTAGTGCCTACTTAGACAATGGACTAGCTCAAAGGTTGAAGCCCCTCCCTCTCTTTAGCAAAATATTTTTTTTTCTAGCATGCATATTTTTATAATTCTGGCTTGTAATTTCCTTGATTTGAAGTCAAGCAATTTTGCCTAATAGGCAGCATGTTGTAAATGTGTTTGCTCAGCTTTTTTGGCTTCTCTGGAATAACAGAACATTGACAAATTGTCATTCATCACACTTCGGTAGCTGCTCAAGATTTGATTTAAACTTATGTCTGTCTGATATTTCATTATTGAGAGTGAAAAATCTTGTTATATCGTATGTTCTTTTAATTTTCTAAAGCAAATATATTGGAAGGAGCCAATTCATGCAAACGTGAGCTGCTGGTCTTAGGCAGTTGATTTATGGGAAAAGTTAGCCTAAATTAATGAAAGATCTGAATTATTGATCTTAAAAATATATGGAATTTAAAGGCTTGAAAGGAAACATAGAGTAGTAAGTCAGGCCTGGGATAGGTTTTAGGGGTCCTTCTTTAATGGACATGAAAGTTTTTATTTATTTATTTATTTATTTATTTTTTTGAGACAGAGCCTCAAGCTGTCACCCTGGGCAGAGTGCTGTGGCATCACAGCTCACAGCAACTTCCAATTCCTGGGCTCAAGCGAGTCTCCTGCCTCTGCCTCCCGAGTAGCTGGGACTACAGGCGCCCACCACAACGCCCGGCCATTTTTTGGTTGCAGCCATCATTGTTGTTTGGCGGGCCTGGGCTGGATTTGAACTCGCTAGCTCAGGTGTACATGGCTGGCGCCTTAGCCCATTGAGCCACAGGCGCCGAGCCAACATGAAAGTTTTTGATTTGATATTAGAAATGATACTACTGTACATCTAAAGTGCTTCAGAAGTTCTCAAAAATATTTTAAACATCCTTGCCTTTGCACAATTTTTGAAGGAGGGCTTTGCATTGAAAAGGTCAAACTGAAATGAATTGTTATAAAGCTAGTAGAATCTCTTTACTTCTTCACCTATTGGGTTATATTAACTGCACATTCAATTTCATTCAAAGTGTTCCTCAGCCTAAAATATAATATTAATAATGTATGTTACTGAATCCATTTTGTTTTCCAATCTATCATCCATACTGAGCAAGGCAATTCTGCCAAAGCACATCTCCTTAAAAGCCAGCTGGAACTTCTCTCAGCATCACAGTGAGGTCCAAATTCCTCAGGGGGACAGTGGGCTCTCCTCTCCACTAGCCTGAAGCCTTACACACTGATCAGCTTGGAATCTCCCCTCCTGGGTGGACTCATAGTATGGACCCCAACCTGCACTTCTTGGCTCTGCTTACCTGGAGAAATCCTCCCCATCAACCTTCCCCCTCATTGAATTCCCTCTGGGCACTCTGCATTCGTTTTCTTACCCATCCCTTGGTGTGATAGCCACTACCTTCACCTGGTCCCCATGGGGTGCACTCACATAGTTATTTAAATTTAAATTGATTAAAACCAAATCAAAGTAAAAATTCAGTTCCTTGTTTGCACTTGCTGGCATTTCAAATGCTTGTTAGCCCAATACTGTCTGTTAGTTACAGAACATTTCCATCATCATAGAAAATTCTAGACTTTGAGCTCCATGGGGATAAAGTTCCTTTCAGTCATTCAACACTGCCTCTCTAGTATCTGGAAGAGTGTCCAGCCCATGGCAGATGCTCAAGAAATGTCTTTCAAACTAAACTGAACTAACCCAACGTGGGCTGTCATCAGGGTGTGCTTGCTGCCAAAGGAGCTTCTGACCTCTGATGCTGGGGTGGTGGAGGGGACAGGAGCAGATTGGACCCAGCGGTCAGAGGAGAAGAAGCCAAAACCAGCTCAGAAGTCGCCTGTTATCTGCAGGCATGACCTCAGCCAGGGTTCTAGTGCTATGGGAGATGGATGGGCAGGATGGAAGTTCGCTGCCCTGGAACCAGTGGGGATGGGGACTTTGGAAGTCAGGGAAAGAAGCTCAGGCTGGGACTGAAAGCCCCTAGAAATTACTGAGTAGGGGAGCAAGGGGGTAAGGCTATAGGAAGAATCAAAATAATTAATAACAGCTTCTTGGATTTTAGGTCCTGTGAATTAGGAAGGGCAATATGAGTCCCTGAGCATTAAGTCCTTTGAACATTTGGGAGAACAGAGGCCCCAAGTGGGAGATCTTTCTCCTACTGGGCAACAAACATGGTTGCTCTGTTCCAATTCAGTAGCCTCATTTCCTGATTAAAGCTTTGGCAATGGCTGTGTTTCATTGTTCATTATTCATGAATAGATTTGACTCTGTTCAAAATTAAAGCTTTAATACCGAAAATGAGGGCTGCAGAGAGAAAGGATGGTAGGGAACTCGCCTGTTTGGCTTAAGAACTGCCCCCTTTTCTCTGGAAACATCCTCGCTAGGAAACTGTGCCAAGACCTGGTGAGTGAGAAATGAGTTTTCATGATGTATCAAAAAAAAAAAAAATGCATCTTTTAAGAAGCTGTCTTTATAAATGGCAGCAGATGGGACGAATCTAAAAGCGAGAAAGAGCAACACCCTTTCAGACTAAAAGCGTTATGTCTGGACACCGAAATATCAGGGCTGAGGGAAGGCCGGTGCGGGGCCCAGGAGGACAGGTTTCAATTGCATTTATTCTGTTTGCTTCTATATGTGCACACAGATGGGCACACACAGGCATGCACACACAACACCCTCCCATGTGGACTGTTTGCAGCTCTCACAGCCCTTCCAGTGGTACATTGATTTTTCAGTATTTCCCATAGCTCAGTGGTTAGGCTGCCGGCCACATGCACTGGGACTGGTGGGTTCAAACCCAGCCAGGGCCTGCTAAACAACAATGATAACAACAACAACTACTGCCACAAAAATAGCTGGGCATTGTGGTGGGCGCCTATAGTCCCAGCTACTTGGGAGGCTGAGGCAAGAAAATCGCTTAAGCCCAAGAGTTTGAGGTTGCTGTGAGCTGTGATGCCACAGCACTCTACTGAGGGTGACATAGTGAGACTCTGTCTCAAAAAAAAAAAAAGGGGGGGGGTTTGCTGACTGTCTGGGTCAGAGCAGGTGGGTGAGCCATACTTGCCGCTGGGAGGTGATCGTGTGATCACACTGTGCAGTGCCCCTGCCAGCTTGGTCTTTCTAAAGCATTTGGTGCTGCAAATCTGCTTCTTGATACCATGTGGGCCTCCCGTCCTCCCTCTGTTGACTCTCCTGATGAAATCCCCAGCAAGGCTCCCAGGCTGTTACCATCTTTCTTCTCGGGAAGAACCAAAATGCAGTCCCCACAGCTGGGTTTCTTAGTCACAGATGCCCATCACAGGAGCTGCTGCAGCTCAGCAGACTCTTCCTGAGGGTGTGCTGGGTGCCACGGCACTGTGCTAGCACGGGGCACTCAGCAGTGAGGAGGACAGGGTCTCTGCCCTGGGGAGGAGGTGATGAGGCCAGTGGCACGGGGGGTGAAAGGTAGAGGCAATGGCACTAAGTGGGGACAGGAGGATGGAGAAGGACTGTGCCAGACAGGACTGGGACGAGCACTGAGTGAAGGGAGCCTTGCACCTGGCATATCAGCCTTAGCTTAGTCCAGGGGTTCTCAACCTTCCTACTGCCGCAACCCTTTAATACTGTTCCCGTGGGTCTCCACCCACAGGCTGAGAACCGCTGGCTTAGTCACTCCAGGAGATGTGCAGTCACTGCCATTTTCCTGGGGAAGCTCCTCAAGGTTCTTAAACAACTTGCCCGGAGTCACAGAGTTAAGGGCCAGACATGGGGTATAAACCCAAGTCCCTCACATGACACGGCTTCTGCCCACTTTACTAGGTCACACTAGCCCACACTGGCAGGGAGGAAGGCTGCTTCAGGCAGGGGGAAGATGGTGAGCAAAGGCATACAGACTTCAGGCAGGAAATTACCTTCCAGAAAATGCAAGTTATTCAGCACTGGGGGAAGGGGTGGAGAATGGGGTGAGACTGTGATGGTGACTCAGTGGGATCCCTGGGGACTTAATTCTCTGACAGGGGAGGAGCTTGGAGACTCCCCCACCTCCTGTAAAGTGGTGGGAAGGCCGAGGCCACACTGTTTTTGGTTGTGGAGTTCACCCTGCAGTCCGGCCACTTGGCTACGGGCTGGAAGATTGGGCTTGCGGGCAGAGCCAATTCCAAAGGTGCTCAGGCTCTTTAACGTGTGGTGTAGGCGTGCACCATTTCAGGTCCTCGGGTTTTCTCACCCATACAATGAGAGAATTGGACAAAAAGAAGCTTTCACCAGTATCTTCACAACCATGTGCTCCTGGATTACAGTAGGGGTTGAACTAAAATAAAATCTTAAGGCTCCCCCAGGCAGCTAACTGACTGGACTCACTCTTAGCCAACGGGATCCCTAAAACTGAGTTTAGCCAGGAGAACGGGTATCAAACATGCCTCATCACGTCCCCTCCCCTTCTTAGAGATGTCCTTTGTGAGTCACTAAGAGGCCTAAGGTGTGTCCTCAATGTACACAACAAACCACTAGAATCTGTAAGATTCTTTGTCTCTGATTAACAGACCCTTTATTTGAAGCATTTCTCGTCACCGACTCCTGGTCTTTTAGACAAACCTTAACTCTTTCAGCCAATTGCCAGCTAAATCATTTTTAAGCCTACCTACAACCTGTAAGACCCTACTTCAAGATGTCTCACCTTTTTGGGCCAAACCAATGTATGTTTTCCATGTATGATTTATGACGTTGCCTGTAATTCCCGTCTCCCTAAAATGTTTAAAAGCAAACTGTAACCCCCCCCCAGCCCCACCCACCTGCTCAAGGGCTTCTTGGTTGTGGCTCTGGTCATGGTGCTCAGGTTTGGCTTCTTTAAACTGTTTTTACAAAGTATGGCTTCTTTCCCATGGACAGGGGAGAGGCTTTTCTTTGTTGATGGACTTGGGTAAATATCCCCCTTCTTCTCTTCACTCCCTTTGGTTAATCACAGCTGGCCAGAAACATCTAACCAGCAGAGGTGTCCGCCCCTCTGGGATCCTGGGTCAAAGTTCCCTTCCCAGGGCCACGAGGCCCTGTCTTTATGAGGGCGAGGGAGCCAGGCGGGAGCCCCTAACTCTGTCTCATATCCCAGGCTACTAGGCCTCAGTTTCCCACCCCTTGTTCTGAGGGAACTCTCTGGACCCTGGATGCAAACAAGGCTCCCGTTTGGAAGGTGCTTTGAGCGGGGCTAAAAGTATGTAGATTTTACTTTTTCTTTTTTGAGACCCAGTCTCACTTTGTCACCCTCAGTAGGGTACTATGGCATCACAGCTAACTGCAACCTCAAACTCTTAGGCTTAAGCATTCCTCTTGCCTCAGCCTCTGGAGTAAATGGGACTACAGGGGCCACCACAACGCCCCCTCCCTCCCCCCTCCCGGCGGGCTCTCCTTCTAGCTCAGGCTGGTCTCCGACTCCTGAGCTCAGGCGATCCACCTGCCTCGTCCTCCCAGAGTGCTAGGATTAAGGCGTGAGCCACCGCCTTAGATTTTACTTTTTAAACTGTTTTTATTGGGAAAGGAACGTGTGCACAAGGGAACAAACCAAATACAGCAGAGAGATAAGTAATCTCTAAGCCCCCTCCCACGGCTACCCTATCCCAAGGTCAATCAGCACGGGCCCGTCCACCTGCCTTTGGGGGCGCAGCACACCGCCTACTCGCGGTCCTCCGACGGGAGCCAGGCCCATCAGCGCAGAGCTGGCCCAGGACTGCAGCTCAGAGCCTGGTCACCAGGGAGACCCACCTCCGGGGTCGTCCTCGCCCCTTCTGGTGACTCCTACACTCGCATCTGCCCAAAGGACGCACCGAAGACTCTCTAGTGGGAAATCAAAGGCGAGTTCTTCTATTTCACAACACAGTTTTAAGATAATCAGCACGTGGTGAAAAATTCAAGCAGTGTAAAGCCCGGTTCCACGAAGACCGCCCCACCCCTGCCAGTTACTGGCTTCTCCAGGCGGCTTCCTGAGATACTCCCCGCGTGTCCAAGCAGCATACCACCCATAACTTTTAAGTAGAACCAGACACTAAGGACTGTACTCTACTCTTTGCTTTTACACGTCACCGTGGGTCTGGGCGCAGGCTTTCTGCCAGAGTCGCGGACGCCGCCTTTGTGTGGCCCACGGAGGCCAAGGTCACGGCCTCGCGTGCTGGGCACAGGAGTCAACTCCAGCGCGTGACCGGGGTGAGCGGCGCCGCCGCGACTCAGGTCTGGGCAGCGACCCTTTCCTCCAGAGGCCGGCTCAGCACGCCCTGCCCCGCTGGGCTCCAGCTCCGGGACGCGCCGCAACTTTCCCGGGCGCTCCTGAGTGGGGCCTCCGCAGGTTCCCATTTGTGGAGCGTCTTTTAAGTTTTAAGGACAAAAATCGTGGCCAAAGAAGCCGCGGATGGCGAATACGTGGGTGCGTAGACCCGGCCACCGAGCCCCGCGAGAGGGCGGACTCACGCGCCGCCCCGCCCCGCCCCGCCCCGCCCGCGATCCCCGCTGTGCCCGGGCGCGCCCGCCCTGCCCCCGCCGCGGGCGGTCCCGGCTCCAGCCGCCCCCACCCGCCATCCGGCCGGCCCCCCTCCCGGGCGCCGTGCCCGTCCCCAAGGCGGCTCGTCACCGCCGCCAGGCCAATGGGCTGGGCCGCGCGGCCGCGCGCACTCGCACCAACTGCCCCCGAGGCCCTCCCGCACTCTCTCCGGCGCTGCTCTCCGGCCCTGGTCCAGCTCGCCGCAGCCGGAGCCACCATGCAGTCCCTGCGCGCCGCGCTCCTTCCGCTGCTGCTTCTGCTGCTGGCAGGGTCCGCTTCGGCGCAGCTGTCCCGGGCCGGCCGCTCGGCGCCGGCCGCCGCGGGGCCCGCTGCCGGGTGCCCCGAGCGCTGCGAGCCGGCGCGCTGCTCCCCGCCGCCGGCGCACTGCGAGGGCGGCCGTGTCCGCGATGCCTGCGGCTGCTGCGAGGTGTGCGGCGCTCCCGAGGGCGCCGCATGCGGCCTGCAGGAGGGTCCGTGCGGCGAGGGGTTGCAGTGCGTGGTGTCCTTCGGGGTCCCGGCGTCGGCCACGGTGCGGCGGCGCTCGCAGGCCGGCACCTGCGTGTGCGCCAGCAACGAGCCGGTGTGCGGTAGCGACGCCAACACCTACGCCAACCTGTGCCAGCTGCGCGCCGCCAGCCGGCGCTCCGAGAGGCTGCTGCAGCCGCCGGTCATCGTCTTGCAGCGCGGCGCCTGCGGCCAAGGTACTCCGCGGCGCGCCGCGCCCCGGCACTCCCCAGCCTCTCCATCCCAGCCCTGACCTGCCCCTGTGTGACGGGCCACGTTGCGACGGGTTCAGAGCAGAGGCGGGCAGGGTGCCGGGTGGCAGCGTTCCGCAGGTTCTCACACAACCGAGGTTTGCGCCCAGCCCGTGCTGGCGCGCTCTGTCCCGCAACCCAGGAGTGACAGGGCGTCCCGCTTGGTGGCCCATAGCTGGGTGCCCTGCGGGGATCCGGGAACCCGGGGACAAATAAGATAGAAACGTGGGCATAAAGAGAGGAGAGAAGTTCAGGATGGGAAACTGCGCAGTGAGCAGAACGGCTGTGGGACCACAAGAATGCGTGTCTTGCTTGTCTTGTTTTGAGCCAATCCTACAAAAATGAAAGTGGCTCTTTCTGAATAAGCTGAACCGAGCTTTGGATCCCAGAATATGGAGAGGCGGAGAAGGGGCTGGGCTAGGGATGAGGAAGAAGAGTGCCCCTCTTCCTCCGTAGGCATCTTTTCTGTGTCAAGGCGACCTGTTTTGCGAGAAGAGCTGATGGGAGGGGGACAAAGTGTCTAAGTCTCTTGCAGGACCTCCTGGAGAGATGCTTCTCATGTCCGGGCACAGATGCCATGTGGAAAAACAATGCAGAGTTCAGTCTTGGCCAGGCCGGCGGCGGAGGAGCTGCCAGCGGTGCTTGGCATTGCACTTGGCCGCAGCGCTGCGCTGTTTCCTTAGCGCGGGCAGTGCCGGGAGAGGGACGTAGGAGAGCCCAGCGCAGAGGGGCAGGTCTAGGTTTTTCTTTACAGTATGTGGTCCAGCCTGCCCAGCTAGGGTCTGGTGCATTTTTGGCTCACACGGAGAGGAAGGGGACAGAATGGTATTGGGAGAAACTGGAGATTGTGTATTTCACTAATGCAGGAGCTGGAGCCCGAAGGTAATTCAGCCAAAGAGGCGTGCAGTTACCTGGTGGAGCAGCGATCAGTAGACTCAGGAATGGACTTGGTGATAACACGTGCTATGGATTACCCAGTCTGTGTGCCCTCATTCAGTGGAGGGAGTTAGAATTTTTTAGAATTTATTTTTATCTTTTAGACATAGGGTCTCACTATTATTGCCTAGGCTGGCTGTACACTCCTGGGCTCATGTGATCCTTTGGCCTTAGCTTCCATGTAGCTGGGATTAAAGACATTTGTTGCCACACTTGCTTCTCATTCTTGTTTTATAGATAGAAAAATTCATGTTAAAGAACTTGCCTAAGGTCACTCAGTTGGAATTTGAACCCGGACAGAAGCCCAGGGCTGCAGCCCAAGGCTGTGGGAGAGAGTCAGTAGGGCAAATTCCCAGAGAGTTGGGAAGTGCATCCCAGAGCCGGGAAAGGCATGAGCAAAACCTGAGATTTGTCTGGGAAGTTGTGAATGGATTGGTGTGTCTGGGAGACATTTGGGAAAGGCAGCAGGAGTGACCTAGGTTAGTGGCCGAGTGTCCCAGGGCTGAAGAGGACAGACTGTGCCATGTACGCGGATGTTCATGAATCAACGCTGCTCAGAGACAGCCTGGTGTAGGAGGGACCCAGTGACGGAGTGCAGAGTGCACTCGGGTGGGAAGTTAGGCTACTGCAACAGTCTGGGTGTGAGGCGATGACATTAAAAAAGTATATTTTTGTCAAAAACAAGCCAGCTGTTACTGTTTATAGCCTCACTGCACGAGGGCCTGAGCTTCTGGCACTCCAAGAACCGCGTAATTTATTGCCAGTGAGGCAAGTCATTTAATGAGCTTTGGAGTTGGCAGAGTCCTTAATAATTGGCTGAGCTGAGTCCTTGTGTGGAGAGGAACAGGTCCCTCTTTGGCCGCCAGGCTCACAGTGGGCCCTGGGTGTGCCAGTGGGGGGACAGCCTCAGAAGGGTGAGCATGGTGGCCTTGAAAACAGGGAGGGACAGCGAGGGTGCAAGACTGTTCTTTATCCTTCTCTCCTTCTATTGTAAATATTTATTGGGCTTTGTGGTTTGTCTGACACTGTTTATGTGTTTGTCTGTCTGCCTGGCACATAGGCACCTTCTAGATATTTGGGTGGGTGGGTGAATGAAGAAAAACAGGAGGTGCTGGAAGTGTGTCCCCATCCTGTTTTACCTTAGTGGAAGGCATTACTTTGCTGTACTCCTCTCCTCATCTTATATTCTCCCTTGACTTCCCAGAGGTGTCTCGGAGGACATGGGCCTGGGAGCCAGCAGACTTCATTTGGTCTAGACCAACCCCATCAGGGCTCAGCAGCTGGGTGCTCATGGAAAGGTCACTAGACGTCATTGTTATGAGGTGTGTTGGCCAACGGCTCTGGTTCATAGGTTGGCGGAAAAGCTATTTTAGCTGGCATGGATATGGGAGGCCTTTTTGAGACTGGAGGGCTGAAGTTGGAGCAAGTCATTTGAAGACGTGGGGAAAGAGTGCCTGAAGTAGGAACTGGTTCTAAAGATTGTAAGGGGGTGTAACTGGACCACCCAGAAAAATTTCCTACCTTCCCTGGAAAGAAGTCCAGTGTGCCAGGGGATCAGAGGTAGGAAATGCCATCAGAACTGGGTCTCCAGGCAGGTGACCGGCACTTTGGGGTCGTAGATCTTTAGGTGGAGAGAGGTGTGTGTCACTGTTCAAAGGAAAGCACTTTCATCTGTGAGCTGTTTTATGAAGACTCTTCAGAGCACATCTCTAAGCACAGTTCTGGAAATGAAGGCGCATCATCTGTGTCGGAAATCAGTGCACCGTCAGGCTTTGGAAGGAAAACACACAATTATATTAGAGAACAAAGAGCTGCCGTGTCCCACTCTCCTGTCAGAAGATTACCCCCCATAAAAGAAATTAAAATTAGGAATAGGATAATAGTAGTAAGGACTAATTTGTATTTTGTTAGCATAGTCCTCCGGGGTCACAGCTGGGCTGCACAGCGCTTGCTTGGGTCTAGAACCCTTGCTTCTGGTTCCAGAGCCTTGCTCATAACCATACCTTGCTCTGTGCTGTTGACAGAGCAAGGGAGATTGTAAACCAACCCCAGCTAAGCCACAGCTCATAGCTGAAATAAACAATGTTCCAGATGGCCATGGCCTTAGGATGAAATGGGACAGACCAGAACTCTTACAGGTGCAGAAGTCTGAGGGTAAGGTTGTCTCCTGTTGCTATGAGTGCAACCTTCCCAAAGAAGAGCAGAGGGGCCACGAATTGCTGTTTCCAAGCCAGAGTCCCAGACTACAAACTCCTCTTAAGGAAGGAAGGGCCCTTGGGAATCCCCAAATATTCTGAAGACCAGGCAGCATTGCAGACCTCAGCTAGAGCATGGGCAAGAAGGTGGGAAGGAGACTTGAGAAGGACTCCCCAAATAACGGAAGCTTTGTCTACTTCTCCTCCTAGTACTTCCTTCTGAGAAAGCGTGCCCTACCCACACAGCAGCCCAGACAAGCTGTGAGGTCTGTAAGCTGCAGGGGGACCTGGAACAACCCCCTGGAGGTTTTCAGGATCTCCTGGTCCTGATCTGACTCCAAAGACTCTGAAGGTGTAAGTCTTGTGCCAGCACAGCCTGCAAGAACCCTAGGCTGAGACTGTTGGTGTTCTGACTGCTTGGAGGCCTGGACTGTCTGTATAATCTGCCTTAGTTCAAGTTGTGCCTTGAACAAATAATTGTTGTTAGCTGAGTGCCAGACACTGTGTAGAGCTGGGGGGAGACACAGTTGACCAAAACAAAGTCCCTGCTCACAGGGCGCTAATATTAAACACAAACAGGGGAAAGCACAGTCCCTCCTTCCCTGGGGTTGCATTTTCCATTGTTAAAGAACTGCATTAGCTAGAGAGAAATTTCCACTACTGGCAAGTCAAATATACCTTTTGTCACTTAAAAAATAAGTGTGCTGGGGACCTGAGCTTCGTCTTAGGGCAGAGTTGGTGGAAACACTCGTGAGTCTCCAGCTTTTAGTCATTTAAAACTTGGAAACTCAGGGGCGGCACCTGTGGCTCAGTGAGTAGGGCGCTGGCCCCATATGCCAGAGGTGGTGGGTTCAAACCCAGCTGGGCCAAAAACTGAAGACAGAACAAAACAAAACAAAAAAAACTTGGAAACTCAAAGGTCTGAGCAGTTTACAAGGCTTTCCTCGCCCTGGTCAGCTGATGTCTTTTATTGCTCTGTTGGTTTTCCTAAAGAGTTAAAATGTTAAGGTTTCATAAAATTAGGAAGTCAACAGGATTAAAAACCAAGTGTCTGAGTTACTTCATTGCGTCCGGGACAGCTGTAAATAGGTTATATTAGGACTAAAATAACAGTATTCAGTAGGCGGGATCCATGGGCTATCTGTGGTCAGAGGCCTGACAGACCCAGCACCACGGGGCTGGATTCCGAGTCCCCGGAGTGAGTTTGTGCCTTGGATTCAGGAGGCAGACTTTCCATGAGCTTATACTTCTAGTAAATAAATACCTCTGGTCAGGCTGAATGCGAAGAAGAAATCAGGCTTGGCAGTGGTTGAGGGTTCCTTAGAAGGCCAGGTGGGGTGAGGGGTGGTGGGACAGTTGACAACAGACCCTGCTCTCTCCTGAGTTGTTACATGACTGGGTGACCCCTGCACACACTGTTTCTTGGAGCTTCAGCAATGAGGGGATTGGACCTGATGACTGGACCCTTCTAGGTAGAATGGCCTATGCTTTTTATAAGGAAACCAGTCTCTGAGAAGGTTGTGGTCACCTCATTCCTATTTTAAAGGCTGAGCTGGCTTCTTTAAGAGCTTCCTGTTCCCCTTAAATTATTGATGGTTAAAGCCAAGGTTGGCATTGAATGGACGTGACCCATCTCAAGCCTGATTGCCTTGTACCTCATCTTTGTACTGGCTGTTGAAAGTCCGTGGGAGACCATGGGGTAATGTCCTCATCCCCAAGAGATGAGCTTCAGCATGCCTCCCATCCCTTGTCTCGTCCTGGGGCCCCCAAGGACATCTGCTCTCTGGGCTTCTAGAATGGGATTCCCCTGAGCCAGTTCGTTTTTTCCCTCTCCGACTTGTCTGCCATTGATAGGAAGGGAGGGAGGGAGGTGACCCTGCTATTAACAGGCACAGTGAGAGTGTAACCATTCTGAATGGTTTTCTGAAAGACTCCAGAGACAGCATGGAAGTTGAAGCAATTCAGCACTGCTGGGTGATGTGCCTGGAGAACTTCAGGGGCACATTAGCCAGGGGAATGTGCCCCAGGACAGAAATAAGTGGCAACGAAGAGGCGTGTCTGTCATTGCCGGAAAGATGTGGAGTTCAGCTTTCGGAATCAGTGATGTGAGTGCTGTTCCTAAATTCATACAGAGCATTTATTGAACTCCTGCTGTGTGCTCACAGGTGATCCAAGTGCAGGGACTCAGGTGAGTAAGGCTCGGTGGCCCTAGATCTGAAGGTGCTTTTGTAGTAAGTCATATGATGCCCAACTTAATTTAAGGGCTGGGCTTTTGGAGTTAGATCACTGCTTTCTGGACCTGTGGCTTCTTATAGGTGACTTACTCTCTAAGTCTCATTTGCTCATCAGTAGAATAGTAGCAGACATAATAGGATGTATTTACCTATCTCGTGGGGGTAACTGCAGGAGGAAAGGACTTGCTTACCTGAAGGCTCAGGACTGTGCCCAGCGCATCACTGGAATTCAGTCGGTATTAGCTGTCGTCACTACTGTCATCAGCATCACCGCTGTCATCAGTATCCGGCACTGATGAGGGAGTCAGGGCAGAGGGAAGAGGCCTGGAAGGCTCTCCTCTCCCCGGAGAGGAAGCTGGTGAGTGGGTGAGGACAGCTTCACAGGGAAGGGGGAGGTGTGGGACTTGTGTCTGGGAGGACTCAGAATTTGCCAGTTAATATGTTGGAAACGCTCTCTGGGCAGACGGGTCCTAAGCTGCCTTGCCTGTCATACTCTGATGGCCCCATCGTGGCCAGTCTCATCTGACAAGCATGTGACTTCTCTTGAATAACCAAGTGTCAGGACTGCCTGGGATTTTACAGGTGTCATCCTGTTCTCACCCTCCCTGGAGTCCATGACACCCAGGAAGTGGCCATTTATAGAAGCCCTGGGATCTTCTTGAACCACACTTGGTTTGGTTTGTTTCCATGTTCTAGGAATTCCACACAAGGAAAGATTTGTCATTTCTTAAGGGGGGAAAAATGGTTTAGGAGTCTAAGGATACCCTGTTGTTTTAGATTCTAGGACAAATTGTCAAGTAAGCATATTTCATAAAAAGCATCCTCCACAGCATCGCGTGACAGCAGCTGATCCCTTATTACAGGATAATCATGTCTCCTTGTGCACCCAGAAGTCTAAGGGCATGGTGTTGTGGCTGGAATTTCTGATAATTTCCAAATTTCAGTAACCCGTCCTAATGAGTCAGAGCCTTGTGCAATATTTTCAAGCCTCAGGAACATCTTTTTTCGTTTGTTGTGCAATAAAATCTTAAGAAGAAGATGGTAGGTCTGGCTGCGTGCTGACCTGCTTTTTCTCAAAGTTTGGTGAGATTTGTGGTAGAGTTCCCTTTCACACAGTCTCTGGTAAGATTTTACCCAGTCATCTAACATTTGAGTCATCCCCACACTCTATGACTAAGAAGAGCTCTCTCTTTGGTGCCAGTGTGCTCAGCAGCAGTTGCTGCGGGTGGGGATGGATGGTCAGAGTTCTGCCAGTTGGGGCAGCCCAGGCAGATGGCTGCCAGCTGGGCACTGGGAGGGAAGGCTCAGCATTTAGCAGCCACATCTGCCTTTCTCGGGCTCAGAGTCAGCTACCTGGGGTGCAGGGGTATTATTGCGTACCCTTAGGACAGTTAGGATGGTGGGAAATGTTGCCAGACAGAACAGTGTCCCGATGAGCTACTGCCACCAGGCACTCTCTGGGAGCTGGGCACTGTGCTAATTGTGTACAGGCCTTGCCTCCTTCTTGTCTCATAGCCACCTGGGGAGGGAGGGAGGGGGGTTATTCCAGCTGCCTAGCTTAGAAAATAGATGAGGTTAGAACTTGCCCAAGGCCAGCCAGGAGTTGGAGGAGGCGAAATCAGTCTCACTCCCAAACCATTTTTGAGATTTCTTTGACTCATGTGTATTGTTTTAATCTTCAATATTTGGGGGCTTTTCCAGCTATCTTTTCTGTTTTTAATTTCTAGTTTAATTCTGTTGCGGTCTGAGAACATACTTGGTATAATTTCTATTCACTTAAATTTGTTAGGATATATTTTCTGGTCTAGAATGTGGTCTGTCTTGGTACACGTTCTGTGCGGGCTTGAAAAGAGCTTGTTGTGAATGGAAAAGAAGCCCAACTTTGTAAAATAATTTAAAGAGGTTTATTCTGAGCTGAATTTGAGGACTGTGGGCCAGAGCCATGCCCAAGAAGCCTTGAGCAATGGACTCAACTATGGTTGGATTACAGTTTAGTTTTATGCATTTCAGGGAAATAGGAATTACCATTATGTCAAAAATCAGTGCATGGAAGGCATACATAGGTTTGTCTCCAAAAGATGGGACATCTCAAAGGGGTGGGGGACCTACAGAACATAGGGTTTATTTATTAATTTTTTTTGGAGACAGAGTCTCATTATGTCGCCCTTGGTAGAGTGCTGTGGTGTCAGCAACCTCAAACTCTTGGGCTTAAGTGATTCTTTTGCATCAGCTTCCCAAGTAGCTGGGACCACAGGCCCCTGCCACAACACCTGGCTATTTTTTTGTTTTTAGTTGTCATTGTTGTGTAGCAGGCCCAGGCCAGGCTTGAACTCACCAGCCTCGTTGTATCTGGCTGGCACCATACTCACTGAGCTACAGGCACCGAGCCAGCATATAGGGTTTAAAGATTCTTTGATTTGTAATTGGTTTAAGAAATGAAGCTTTGTCCAAAGGCTTGGAATGTTTTAAGATAAGGAAGTAATGTTAATCAGAGACAAGCTACTGGCTATATATTTGTTGTATATATTGAGGACCTGCGTGTTTTTCTGGATTAGCTTTTGGCCTGTTAATGGGGGTGGGGAGGGCATGATGAGGTCTGTCTGATCTCCTTTCTCATGGCCGCCTTTCTCAAGGTTAGTATATCTCCTTGACCACAAGGGCATCCATGGAGTCTGGGTGGAGGGAGCCTTCTGAATTTTAGTTCCGTGTGTCCTGCAGTTGCTGGTTGGGGTGCTCTATAAACGTCAGTTAGGTCTAGTGCGTGGACAGTGCCCTGCAGGTAAACTGCATCCTTACTGATCTGCCTGCTAGTCTGTCAGTTCCCGAAAGAGAGAATTTGAGGTCTCCTGGGTCTGCTCTGAAACACTGAACTGCTGTCTCTGTTAGGGACCACCAGGGTTAGAAAGCTTGGGTTCTAGCCCCACTTGGGCCTTTTGGATGAGTTACCAGTTCCCTTCGCCCTCAGTTTTCTCATTGTCAATGGAAAAGGAGCCATACTCTGTAAAATAATTTAAAGAGGTTTATTCTGAGCTGAATTTGAGGACTGTGACCTGGAGTCACACCCAAGAAGCTTTGAGCAAGTGGGGTGTCCGTGATGGGGTTTATACATTTTAGGAAGACAGACATTACAGGTAAGGTTGTAAGTCAGTATGTGGAAAACATACATTGGTTTGGCCCAAAAAGGTGAGACATCTTGAACTGGAGGGCCCATGGGTCATAGGTGGGTTTGAAGATTCTTTGGCTGAGAATTGGCTGAAAGACTTAGAGTCTGTCTAATAGAGTAGGAGTCAACACAAAAGAATGAGAAGATAAGGGTCTGTTAATCGGAGACAAAATACGGGACATATGACTCAAGTGGTTTGTTATGTATATTGAGGACCTGCAGGTATGTCTTGCATAGCCTTTGGCCTGTTAATAAGTCACAAAGGACATCTCTGAGAAGAGAGGAGTACTTGCTGAGGCATGTCTGATCTCCTTTCTCTTGGCTCGCAACTCAGTTTTAGGCCAAGAGTGGGTCCAGTCAATCAGCTGCTAGACAGAGAGAAACCTTAAGATTTTATCTCAGTTCACATCACCTACAGCAGTGATGCTGCCCAAGAGACATCAGCAGGATACTGTGAGGGTCAGATGAGATCTTGGGTACCAAGTTCCTTCATCAGCTGGGGGTACTAAGGCAAAACAGTTGCACGAGATTGGACCTCTAGTTGACAATTCCAGATTCTTCCAGGACTCCTGATAGAACTTGCACTGAGACTAGTAGAGGTGAAAGGATGGAAAAAGTAATATGCCCACAGGTGTCAAGGCACCGAGTCTTCCCTGGGCATGCTCTCTTGCCCCACTAAAACAGGGAGCTCTTGGCCAAAGTGACTAAATTTTCAGGACATTGACCTTCTGTTTCTGGAATCCCAGAGGCAAAGCTTATTGTCATCGTCTCTAAGGGCAAAATGCACCGGTCCAAAACACCAGCATCCCCATCATTACACTCCTGCTGGGAGCTGTGGTCTGCATCAGAAAGTTCTTGACGCAGAAGTTCTTCCCAGGCTGCACTTCTTTTTAATGTCTTCTGGTCAGGAACTGGCCTGAGCTGAGGTTTCTGAGATTCTAGCCTGACATTGCTTCACCAGTTTGACATGTTTGGTTCTGAGAAATGTGGCCTAATTCTGCCACGTTTCTTCTTGGAACCTTCTTCCAATGAAGGTTCCGCCTTTATTGGAAGAAACTCATGTAGGAAAAGTCTGATGATAGCACGTGAGATGCAAGAAGAGGGGCAGGGCTTTGAGTTCTTTCTGTCTGTGGGGTTCTGTAATGCACCCCGTCTGCAGCGTGGGAACACCTGTCACTGCCCAGCCATGTAATCCTTCTGTTCTCTGCCCTCACCTTCCACACCCAACTCTGACCATGTCAGCTCCCTGTGTTCATGTTTGTTCACATTCTCTGGACGAGGACACCAGCTTTGCTGCAGAGAACCTGGTGGCTGGCCAAAGCCCCCAGCTGACTTATGGAGGGAACGGGATCCAGGGTATGGAACCTGGGGGTGGAAGGTCCCTACAGGTCCTAGAGCCCAGCCTTTCAGTTTACAGATGGAGAGACTGGGCCACCCAGAGAACATGACGCCATAGCTCTGTAGCTCATCAGTGGGGGTGGCCTCCGTTTGTCCGGGGCCCAGGAAGAAGTCCTAAAACCCTTCCATCTCATCTGCATCCTCTTGTGGGAATAGTTAGGAGTTGGGAGAGGCCAGGTTCCTGTTCAGGAGTTTTCTGTGTGGCTGCACAGAGGTTCACTCAGTCTCCCTCTTCAAAATGATATTGAACAAAAATTTCCCTCCAAAAATAATCTCCTTGGGTTGGAAGATGACTAAAAAGCTGCCCATGGGATGACTGATTGCTCTCCGTAAGAGTTATCAGGACATATAAATGCCTTTGAGTGGTAATTATAGTGCATTTGGGGGAAAATATGTATAAACATCATGGCGGACATGCCAGTGAAACAGGACCGAGGTGCTTCAATGTCTTTTCAGCTGTGGTTGTGTTCTTTTTGGAACAAATATATCAGGTTTCTGCTCTGTCAGCATCAAGGCTGTTTTCAGTTTCTTTTCTCCATGCTGTTCAGACATCGTGGAAAATGCACGTATACCTTTGATGGACATATTGTATGTACTATCACAGTTTTTAAGTTATACTATAATTTTATCACATCAAAAATTTAAAAAAAAAAGAATAAAGCCAATTTCATGATTTCACCATTACCATCTTTCCAGCACCTTTAGCATTTCTGTTCCAAGCGTTACCATCACACGGCTAACTGTTCCCTTATTCATGTTCATTTGGGCCATCGTTGCTATTGAAGACAGTACTGAGATGAGCATTTCCACGTTCACCGTTATTTCTGTAGCTGAGGTTATGATAACTGGATAGAAGAATATGAGATTTTTAATGTCCTTGGAATATTGCCAAATTCTTTTCTTTTTTTTTTTTTTTTGTAGAGACAGAGTCTCACTTTATCGCCCTGGGTAGAGTGCCGTGGCGTCACACTGCTCACAGCAACCTCCAGCTCTTGGGCTTAAGCGATTCTCTTGCCTCAGCCTCCCTAGTAGCTG
>CAUYON010156068.1:0-10490 GCA_963573935.1 Arctocebus calabarensis
TATAGTGATCAAGGAAATGCCATGAAGGATATCTGTAACAGTATGATCAAAATATTTCTGAATGTATATGAATCGTGCCCTGTGATTGCACCAATGTACATAATTATGATTCAATAAAATTATTAAAAAAAAAAAAAGGAAGATTAACTTTGTAAAAGAAAGGCAGGATTTTATAATAAAGTGAGATAATGTCAAACTGATACCTAAAAGAAAGAAGAATTTTCTGCTAGTTTTCAGCAAGTTAAAGATTCTGATTATTTTCTTTTTGCCTCTGTAGACAGCCCCAAGAAAGCCACTGTTGATATTATCTATATTATATTATGTTTGTATGGTAAGTTGCAAGTTAGAAGCACAGATACTCCTCAACTTATGATGGGGTTACATCCTAAACCTTTCATAAATTGAAAATGTCATAAGTCAAAACTGCATTAACATACCTCACCTACTGATCATCATAGCTTAGCCTAACCTACCTTAAAGGTGCTCAGAACCCTTACAGTAGCCTACACTTGGGCAAATCGTCTAGCACAAAGCCTATTCATTTTATAATAAAGTGTTGGCTATCTTGAGTACATGGTAGCTTGCCAAGGCAGGAAAACATCAAAATTCAAAAGTCAAAGTAAGGTTTCTGCTGAATGTGCATTGCTTTTGCACCATTGTAAAACTGAAAAATCATGAGCTGAACCATCATAATTGAAGGACTGTCTGAATACATTTGATTAGCATTGGTTTTGCTTGTCTGTTTTGAAAAAGTTGAATGATGGAGAGACAGACTAGAGTAAAAAAACAAACCCAAACTGTGAGTGCAGGTCTTGCCCTGGCCCTGCTGTTGCTTAGCAAGGTTTTAACTCCTTTCCTTATTTTTCCCCTGGAAATGGAGGGACCTGGACACGAGGATCTAACTTTGACTGTCTATAGTTCAGTAACGATGTAGTTTCCTGCATTTGGGAATGTGTATTTCCATTGATCCTTCTATTTGGAATCTTTATAGTATGTTAGTTGACCTTATATTGTAAAATGTTGATCATTGCCTTGTATGATATTAATGTAATTTAAATGTCTTTTCCACAGAGAGACCTCTCTCCCCCAAGGCTGTCAAAGGATTTGAAACTGTTCCACTTACCAAGAATTATTATAGTGTGGTGAGTGTTCAGATGATGGACGAAAATTTTCTTGACTCTATATGGAATCTTTTCACTTGTCAAACCATTGATATATTGAGGGGACACAAAGGAAAAATCACGTTGCATGCAAGGGTCCTATGTCATTTGCATTACAATGGAGCTCTTCTACTTGTAAGCTTCTTATAGATATCTACAAGTCTTAAATCTACTATGCTGAAAAATTCAAGGGTAGCACAGAGATTTAGAGCAAGGTCTATAAAACAGTAGTGAAAGATAAACGGGTTAATATGTAGGCATTATGGTGAAATTCAGCAGTTAGAGATAGCTTTACTAGATATTTAGAAAGTGAATTCCCAAGTTCCTGTAACGCAGTAAGTTTTAAGTGATTTGCATTCTGTGATTTTACTGCAGAATCAATCACTCCATATCCTCTGGAATTATCAGCCTTGTTCTTGAGGAGAGCCCAAGGAAGACTGCCCTTTGGCACAATGGGAGGAATGAAATGGTTCTGGCTTGAACACAGATATGTCAAAATATATTAGCTATAAATAGAGCATGTGCAATACTCAAAATAAATTCCTGTTTGAAAAAGAAATCACATCATTCTCCTTAATCTGCTCTCTGCTTTCCTTCATATCTCCTTTCCAGACTTGGCCCAGTCGCTAATGATAAGGTCAAGTCGTCATTACCTCTAAGTTTTCTGGTCTGTTAGCCCTGTCATCTCCCCGCACCTCTGCTGAAATAGAAGCTTCAGCTTTTATCCAGTGTTCTATTAATATGTGCATTTTTACTCCATGCTTATTTCATTTTGTGCATGAATAAAAAGTTGTTTTTTTTTTTATTGTTGGGGATTCATTGGAGGTACAAGAAACCAGGTTACACTGATTGCATTTGTTAGGTAAAGTCCCTCTTACAATTGTGTCCTGCTCCCAAAAGGTGTGTGAATAAAAAGTTTTTAAACATCTCTACACAGGTATGTGAATGCCATTTGGTTTCAAAAAACTGAATTTCACTCTTCAGTGAATTTGCTCTATAATGGCGATAAGAGCAGTAGATGACATGAAAAATCAGGAAGGGGCTTGGCGCCTGTAGCACAGTGGTTAACGGTGCCAGCCACATACACCAAGGCTTGTGGGTTCAAACCCGACCAGGGCCAACTGCAACAAAAAAATAGCGGGGTGTTGTGGTGGGCGCCTGTAGTCCCAGCTACAGGGAGGCTGAGGCAAGAGGATCACTTGAGCCTAAGAGTTTGAGGTTGCTGTGAGCTGTAATGCCACAGCACTCTACCAAGGGCAACATAGTGAGACTCAGTCTCAAAAAAAAAAAAAAGAAAGAAAGAAAGAAAGAAAGAAAAAGAAAAGAAAAATCAGGAGGGAACTTCCTAGGTCACCTGCTCAATAATCACTGGGGACTATTTTTATCAATATTTTCCCTCTTACATTTTTGAGGTCAAAATACATTATCCATTAGAGTTAGGCTCCCTTCTCCCTTCTTTCCTCCCCACTTCATTTAGTTTTTTAGGTGACCCCTAATGGTGTAATATTTAAGGAAAGGGTGTAATTGACTGATGGATGAAAATGTTACCATAGCTTCTTTTCCCTGTGGATCTGGAGCATATCATTGCTCTTTTTGGGCTCTTTTTCTGCCTCTGCTGATTGTACCCACTTAAAATGCTGTGAGGTTTATGTAAATTCTATGTATATGTTGTTCAAACTCTGGATACACTGTAGTTTTTATAGCCCACCTCCTCTTGGAAGACGTGTACGTTCTTTGCATTCATAAACAACTCTGCATTGAGCAGTTTGTACATATAATTTTACCCAAGTATGTAAATATCTGCACAGTGGAAGTGCAATTGTTCAGTCAAAAGATACACACACACATATATATTGAAAATAGATTTAGACAGATATTATCACAAATCTTAGGCTTACTAAAGAAAACAGAAGGCCAGGAGAAGTGGCTCACACCAGTAATCCTAGCACTCTGGGAGGCCAAGGTGGGTGGATCACTTAAGCTCAGGAGTTTGAGGCCAGCCTGAGCAAGAGTGAGACCCCATCTCTAATAGAAATGAAAAACTGAGGCAAGAGAATTTCATGAATCCAAGAGTTGGAGGTTGCTGTGAGCTATGATGCCACAGCACTCTAGCAAGGGCGACAAAGTGAGACTCTGTCTCAAAATAAAGAACATCTTGGGGAACCCTTAATGGCCTGTGAAGAACTGTACCACTTTGGTGCGAATCCTGCTGAATTACTTAATAGAAATATGGTTTTAATTGGGATGGGAAAAGATTTTGGTTGGTTGCTATTCTTATTAAATCCACATTCCTATCCCTTTGAGTATTTAGGCACATTTTTAGTGACAATTAATTCAAAATACATTTTGAGAGCTCTAATTGTACTCTCAATTTGTGTTAAATACTTGGGCAAATAAAAAAATTGCTATCCCACCCACAGGATTTGCAGACCTGGAGGATGAATTTCACTCACATGGACGGTGTCCCCATCTGATCTTATATTAACTTTTCTTCCCTCTACGAGTCATTAATTGTAGATGTTTTCTGTTGGTAGATCTATAAGAGTACTAGTGACTGATTTTTACTGCATTTAAAAAAAAGAAATATAATTTTTCTAATCATATAGCTAATTATATAAGTAACTGTTTTTAAAGAAATCAGATAATCCACAAAAACCATAACAGAGAAAATAAATATTGCCTGTAATCCCATCACTTAGAAATAATCAATATTAACATGTTGGTGAATCTCATGCCAAACTTTCTTTGAAATAGTCATGTATGTGTGTGTGTGTATGTATGTATATATATATACACATATGCACTCATGTGTATGTATATACAGAGAGACAGCCTGTAATATGTATGTGTGTATATATGTATATGTATACACATATGCACTCATGTGTATGTATATATATATATATATAGAGAGAGAAAGAGCCTGTAATATGTATGTGTGTATATATATGTATATGTATACACATATGCACTCATGTGTATGTGTATATATATATAGAGAGAAAGAGCCTGTAATATGTATGTGTGTATATATATGTATATTTATACACATATGCACTCATGTGTATGTATATATATATAGAGAGAGAAAGAGCCTGTAATATGTATGTGTGTATATATGTATATGTATACACATATGCACTCATGTGTATATATATATATATAGAGAGAGAGAGAGCCTGTAATATGTATGTGTGTATATATATGTATATGTATACACATATGCACTCATGTGTATGTATATATATATATATAGAGAGAGAGAGAGAGAGAGCCTGTAATATGTATGTGTGTATATATATGTATATGTATATACATATGCACTCGTGTGTGTATATATATGTATATGTATATACATATGCACTCGTGTATGTATATATAGATAGTGAGAGCCTGTAATATGTATGTGTGTATATATGTATATGTATGCACATATGCACTCATGTGTATATATATATATATAGAGAGAGAGAGCCTGTAATATGTATGTGTGTATATATATGTATATGTATACACATATGCACTCATGTGTATGTATATATATATATAGAGAGAGAGAGAGAGCCTGCAATATGTATGTGTGTATATATGTATATGTATACATATATGCACTCATGTGTATATATATATAGACAGAGAGAGAGAGAGCCTATAATATGTATGTGTGTATATATGTATATGTATACACATATGCACTCATGTGTATGTATATATATATAGAGAGAGAGCCTGTAACATGTATGTGTGTATATATATGTATATGAATACACATATGCACTCATGTATATGTATATATATATATAGAGAGAGAGCCTGTAATATGTATGTGTGTATATATGTATATGTATACCCATATGCACTCCTGTGTATATATATATATAGAGAGAGAGAGCTTGTAATATGTATGTGTGTATATATATGTATACGTATACACATATGCACTCATGTGTATGTATATATATATAGAGAGAGAGAGCCTGTAATATGTGTGTATATATATATATATATTAATTTTTTTGTTTTTGTTTTTGTTTTTTTGTCCTTTCTTCCTTTAGCGATTCTCTTGCTGGTTGTCTCCCAAGCAGCTGGGATTACAGGCAGCCGCCACAATGCCCGGCGGTCTTCTTGCCTGATAGGAGAGACAGGGTCTTTTACTCTGGCTCATTCAGGCTTATGTTGGTCTCAAACTTTGTGAGCACTGGAAATCCACCCGCCTCAGCCTCCCACAGTGCTGGGACTATAGGCGTGAGCCACCATGCCTGGCCTTTATTTTTTGTTTTAATTTTCATTTTTATTTTTGAGACAGAGTCTCACTCTGTCATCCCAGGGTTCAGTGCCATGGCATCATAGCTCACAGCAACCTCAAACTCTTGGGCTTGAGGGATCCTCCTGCCTCAGCTTCCTGAGCAGCTGGGACAGGCGCTCACCACAACACCTGGCTAGTTTTTCTGTTTTTATTTATTTTATTATTATTTTTTGAGACAGAGTCTCACTAGTTTTTCTATTTTTAGTAGAGACTGGGTCTCACTCTTGCTCAGGCTGGTCGTCAACTCTTGAGCTCAGGCAATCCACCCACCTTGGCCTCCTGGAGTGCTAGGATTATAGGCATGAGCCATCGTGCCTGGCCTTATATGTTTTTAAATAGAAACAGGAAACTAGTAATTTTTATTTTTATTTCATGAAAATGTTTTATCTGTACAGTCCCAAAATACTTGTCTTTGACTAGACCTATTCTTTTTTGTTTGTTTGTTTTTTGAGACAAAGTCTCAAGTTGTCGTCCTGGGTACAGTGCCATGGCATCATCATAGCTCACAGCAACCTGCAACTCTTTGGCACAAGCAATCTCTTGCCTCAATTTTTCTATTTTTAGTAGCTATGGGGTCTCACTCTTGCTAAGGCTGGTCTCCAACTTGTGAGTTCAAGCAATCCACCCTCCTCAGCCTCCTAGAGGGCTAGGCATGTGTCACTCTGCCTGGCTTATATGTTTTTAAAGAAAAACAGGAAACTATTAGCTCAGTGCCCTTAACACAGTGATTATGGGGCCAGCCATGTATACCAAGGCTGGTGGGTATGAAAGCAGCCTGGGGCCTGCTAGGCAACAGTGACAACTGCAATAAAATATAGCTGGGCATTGTGGCAGGCACCTGTAGTCCCAGCTACTTGGGAGGCTGAGGCAAGAGAATCCCCTAAGCCCAAGAGCTGGAGGTTGCTGTGAGCTGTGATGCCACAGCATTCTACCCAGGGTGACATAGTGAGACTCTGTCTGGATACAAAACAAAACAGGAACCTATTTATTTTTTATTTTTCTTTCATGTTTCTATCACCACACTCCCAAAACACTTGTCTTTGACTGGACATAATCCTATGCTCCTCCCTTTAGTAAGCCTTTGCTAGTCCAAGGCTTTCTTTATTTTGGTACTGTGTATTAATCAGGTTCTCTAGACAAACAGAAACACCCAACCAATGTGGGGGGAGAGAGAGAGAGAGAGACTATAATGAATTGGCTCATGTGACTATCAAGGCTGAAAAGCCCCTGGATCTGCTGATCTGAAAGCTGGCAAGCTGATGGTATAATTGTCCAAGTCAAAAAGCCCGAGCATCAGAGAGCTGATGGTGTGAGTTTCTTTCAGAGTGCAGGAGAAGACCAGCGTTCTAGCTCAGAGTCAGGCAGGGAGAGCAAATTCTATCTCCCTCTACCTTTTGGTTTCATTTAGGCCCTCAATGGATTGGATCATGCCCACCCACTTTGGGGAGGCAATCTGCTTTACTCAAGTCCCACGAAGTAAATGCTGAACTCATCCAGAAACACTTTCACAGACTTACCTAGAAACAATGTTCAGCTAATATCTGGGCACCCACCCTGTGATCCAGTCAAGTTGATACCTAAAATTAACCATCACATCTTATAAACTTAGGCAAGATAGAGAACTTTTGGAATATGGAAGTCTACAGACATTTTCAAGTTTCCAAGCAATTGCCTGCTGATTTCAGCCCCATTTAGGCCTCGATATAGTTATGGTGTCACATTAATTTTGAAATGTGAAGAACTTCTCCTGGGTGACCAAGCACCCAGCTCAGACCCACACCTGCCATTAGGTGTGTTTACTGTGTGTAACTGAGACTTGGCCACTCCTTCTAGCCTGTCATTTTTTTGGTGTGTGTGTGTGTGTAGACAGAGTCTCACTTTATTGCCCTTGATAGAGTGCCGTGGCATCACACAGCTCACAGCAACCTCCAACTCCTGGGCTTAGGCAAATCTCTTGTCTCAGTTTCCCTAGTAGCTGGGACTATAGGTGCCCGCCACAATGCCTGGCTATTTTTTTGTTGCAGTTTGGCCAGGGTCAGGTTTGAGCCCGCCACCCTCGGTATATGGGGTCAGCGCCCTACCAATTGAGTCACAGGTGTCACCCTGGCCTGTCATTTTGAATGGGAGCTTAGTTAGCATCCTTTAGGGATGCGGTAGCCTGCAGAAAGCTTTTGCTCTCTCTGACCTTGATTCCTTCATTGTCCTGAAGCTTTGCTACCATATGTTAAATTTCTCTCATTATAAACAAAAAGCATTTTACTTGTCTATTAATTATTTTTCTGATAATCTTATTCTGCTCCCTGGCTCTCCTTTCCCATTGTAACTTGAATTTAGGTGCCAGAATGGATTAAAAAAATACAAATCAGGGGGCAGTGGCTGTGGCTCAAAGGAGTAGGGCACTGGCCCCATATACCAGAGGTGGCGAGTTCAAACCCAGCCCTGGCCAAAAACTGGAAAAAAAAATACAAATCAGAAAAAGGAATCTCTGCAACTTAGTTGTCAGGCTTATTTTGTATGTAGCCCTTAGGTCTTGGAACCCATGGTCTCCTTGGGAAGGCAGGACAGACGTGATAGTGTAAGCCACGTGGTAGAGAGTGATGTACAGTTATAGTGTCATAAGATGAGTTTCTCAAAATGTACTTAGAGCAGCCATTCTCAACCTGTGTGTTGCAACCCACAGGAACTGTATTAAAGGGTTGCAGAATTAGGAAGGTGGAGAACCAGTGATTTAGGGGATCCTTTGTATCAGAAGCATCTCTGGAGTTTGTTAAAACTACAGACATACGACGCCTCCCCCCCAGACCTGCTACATCAGAATCTCTGGCCATAGGTCCCAGGAAACAGCATTTTTAACAACTCCCCTCATCTCTTTTCCCTCAATCTCAGGTAGTTCTGATGCTCACTTACATTAAATTCTGGGAACCAGCCAAGAAAAAAGTTGAATAGAGGAGGTGAGACTCAAAGCCAGTCTTGGAAGAAGGTCAGAACTTAGATAAGCAGAGAAGAGCTGAAAGGGAATTGGGGCTGGGGGAGCTATCTGAGCAAACTCCCCTAGGCGAGAATGTGGGTGTCTGTTTGCAATTTGTCCCTGCAGGTCAGACAGTGGACCTCACTCTCCTCCCCTAATCTCAGCGTCCCTTGGAAGACGGAATTCTTTAGTCACTTCAACTATTGCAGTACAGTGTAATAAAGCTGTCCTTTGTGCTGTCACAAACAGGCTAGACTCACAGTAATCCTAATATGTATTCGACTCTGGGGACGAGCATCTGTTATTTCCCTTCATTCAAATAGGAAACTATAATCAGGAAAGACCAGTATTATTTACTTCGTTCAATTTTTTCTCCTTCATATAAATTATTGTAGATGCTGGAAGGGCATGTTTTATAGAACCTGCGCTCAGCAGGAAAGGTGTAGGAAGGCTGTGGCATGTTAGGTCACAAAAATCCCAGGAAGCCTCCTGGGACCCTTGCTCTAGCCTTCTGCTCGCCCTCATTTCCCCTCACTCGCACACCTGCCCACTCTCTCCCACTCTGGATGATCTTGCCTTTCTAACGCTCGCTTGCTCTTTTTAATTCCACGTATCTATCCGTTGATTCTTTTCTCCATATCCCCTCTTATTTTTTACCTATCCTCTTCTCACCTTACTCCTGCATACATCTTTTGCATCTGAGGGCTGGAGGTGAAGGAGGTGACAGGATTTTGTGGAGATTGTGAGTCTATCTGTAGGCAGTGGGCGTAGCGCTGCTTGTTTTGGGACATTTTTATAAAGACAGGTGATTCTACTAGTATAGAAGTCGAATATGACATAAATGCACTGAAATTTTGCCTTTTTGGTCTCAAGGGACTTTACCAACATTAGCTTATTTTTATAGGCATCATAATGATCTCTGATTTCCTGAGGCCATTATAGTTTCCTTTAGCACTGGAGATATCTCTGTTTTCAGCCATTGTTTATGTGTTTTAGCCTCTTCAAATAATATCTTCATACTTCTAGGATTCCTTCCCTTTGGAAAATTTAGTTACACAAATGAACTCATTCCACAGCCTTTCCAGGAAATGGAGGAAATCTATTTTACTGGAAAATCAATAGTCTGGGATGGGGGTACAAAAGTTCGGGATAGGGGTACAAAAGTCTTCCACCTTTTTCTCTATGCCTTCTCACCATCTATTTTATTCTGAATTCAGGCAAAGGTTAGTTGAGCAAAAGGATGCTCAGCTGTCCTTGCGAAGACAAGAGTAGAGGAAGCTAAAGCAGCGTGTGGACAGAGTCTATTTTAGTGCGTTTGAATGGACTTTATCTTGATCCATTTGTACTGCTCTGAAGTTGGTTGGCGCTTGCCAAACTCCTTGCCTTCTGACTCACCACTGAGGCCTTCTGTTTGGGAACACATAGCCTTCTCTGTCTGCTTCCCTTCTTATCCTTTTACATAAGATGCCCTGTGGCTGGAATAAAGAACCAGTCTCAGAAGTTCATCAGTTGGTCATTTGAGATAGAGAAAAGCAAGAAAAGTTATACTGAATTTAGGAAAGAATCCCAAGAATTCACTTTGATGAGTATTTCTGCTAATCAAACCACAGCAAGGGCAGTTCTGCTGAATATATTACCACTCACATGTTTTGGGATAATATGTTTCATCACATAATTTGATGAAAAAGACTGATTAATTAATTACCTTTATCATTTTAGTTTTGTAAAGTCTTTCTGCTACCCTCAAAAGTTGCAATAATAGGCTCAGCGCCTGTGGCTCAATGGGTTAATGCGCCAGCCACGTCCACCGAGCTGGAGGGTTCGAATCCAGCCCGGGCCTGCCAAACAACAATGACAGCTGCAACCAAAAAAAAAAAATGGCCGGGCGTTGTGGTGGGTGCCTGTAGTCCCAGCTACTTGGGAGGCAGAGGCAGGAGACTCGCTTGAGCCCAGGAACTGGAGGTTGCTGTGAGCTGTGATGCCACAGCACTCTATCCAGGGTGACAGCTTGAGGCTCTGTCTCAAAAAAAAAAAAGTTGCAATGATATTAGTTTAA
>CAUYON010156071.1:0-11665 GCA_963573935.1 Arctocebus calabarensis
TAGTCCCAGCTACTAGGGAGGCTGAGGCAAGAGAATCACTTAAGCCCAAGAGCTGGAGGTTGCTGTGAGCAGTGTGACGCCACGGCACTCTACCCAGGGCGATAAAGTGAGACTCTGTCTCTACCAAAAAAAAAAAAAAAAAAAAAAAAAACATTCTCACTAACAAACCGTCCCCACTGGTCCCGGCTAGAAACAACGACCCCCAGCCCCACTCTTTCTGTGTTAACACCACCTCCCTCCCATGTCCCTCGGCTCCTGGACTACTCAGAACCAGAAGGCCACATGGATTAGCTTTGGTTTACCAGGATTTGGGGGACAAGGTGAGAAGACCTACTTAAAGAAAGTGGCAGCACAGCTGACCCTGTCCTCTCCGGCTACCTACATCTACCTCTCCACTTCTCTCCCCTCTGCATACCAGCTTCCCCGCTGGTCCTCAACTTCTGCCTTCACTCACCGTAGCCTCGCTGTGAAGCTGTGTCCACGAAGCACTTGCCACAACCATAACCTTTCATCCCGTGATTGTAGCCAGCGTGTCTACAGAGAGAATGTGTCCCCACCCAGACCACGGGGCACCGACGCTCACCTCTCCCAGAGCAGGTCAGCAAGTCGAGAAGGCGAGGCCAGTGAGGACGGACGTCCAGCAGCTTGCAAGTCAGCCGACAGACACAGCCACTCCCAGGCCCAAGAGGTCCAAAAGGATTACTCCAGAAATTGATTTTTGCTTCAATCACATTGCATGCTTCCTTATAAATACGATGGCATCATTCTACCCCACTCACCACTTTTAAATATCTGGCCACTGTGTCCAGATCTCAGATCTCAGAGCCCGAGCCCTGGACAGCCTTCGCTCCCCTCACACACTCCCACCCGTCCCATTTCTCAGGCCTCTCCACACACTTTCTCTTCCTTCCAGGCCCTGTACATCCTACAGTTATTCTTAGAATATTAGCACTTACTGTTGTAAAAATTCTGAAATCTTGGGTCTACAGTCAGGTCTGTTCTGAATAAATTAGGACATAGGAAAAAAGCAGTGTTCAATGCACTTGACCTCACATTAGCCCACATGCCTTCCAAGACCCAGGTTTGCTGTGATCTTCCCCCTACCCTGGTGAAATAGGATCAAAGTAGATTCAAAATTCATTCATTGAAAATGAAAATAGTTCATCCTTTGCATTTCATTTGCCTCTCCCAGGGGCATTTGCATTTTATCATTTATCAGTGCTGTAGAGTAAAGCAACAATGTTAGCATTTCCACCTTCAGCCAGCAGAAAATTGGTAAAATTGGGAAGGCATGGGCAAATGCCTTGGGCTCAGAATAGCATTCTGCTACTGTGTAAGGCTGATCTTGGCTACACACTGGTGGTCATAGACGAATAAACTGCATAGACAAATAAACTGAATTTTTCATAAAACCGGCTATGATTGCATCTGCCAAGACTGGTTTGAGAGCTACACATCAACACACCATCTCACATGAATTTCCACAAGAGGCCAGAAAGGATTAAACAATTTCTGTGGAACAGCACTTGAAATTTCGCATTCATCTATTTTTTTTTCATAATCGTCACCAAAGAACTGATTGCATCCCTTAAGAAATGAATAATTTGGCATTTAAAGAAGTTCGGAGGCACACATTAGCACAAAAAACCCATTATGATTCCAGGCGTCAGGCGCACACATCTCAGGACCTCTGCAAGCATTTTATCTGTCAGCTCTAACACATGCTATTTTTTAAAAGCATCCAGATTTCTATCCTAAAGGCAATTATTTTCTTAAAGTTCATGAAGTGTAGGAGACAAATGAAAAATGCATTTTAACATTTGTATGTACGTCCCCCAGCAATAAAAAAGAAACATTAAATTGTACCTCAACCCTGCAAGCTATGAGGAAAAGCATCTGTGTACAATTTTAGTCAGTTGTACTTGGAAATCTGTGGGATAGTCCAAAGCCATCTCGTGTCAGTACAAAGAAAGTCAGCATAATGGGCGGTGCCTCTGGCTCAAAGAGGTTGGACGCCAGCCCCATATACTGGAGGTGGCAGGTTCAAACCCAGCCCCGGCCAAAAACTGCAAAAAAAAAAAAAAAAAGAAAGAAAGTCGGCACAAATTCCCAAATGCTCCATATACCAGGGGCATAGCAAGTAACTGCACCTGGTGGGGTTAAATACATAACATCTGCGATTTTGCAAAGGGTGGTTGGATTATAAATGGAATTATAAATTCATTTAAAATGGGTGGAGGATGCTGCATTTCAAAGGAAACTTAGGATCCTTTAACTCTCTCTATAAATGTGGACTTTTATATGTCAGCTTTTCTCCAAGCAGGAAACCGTCTATTCTGACAGAAGGTGGACACGCTCCCTCTCTCAGCCGACTGGTATTTAATTCAAGTAATTGGCCCGCCCAGCAATATCCATTTCATAACTCCAAAGTTGCGTGAGTGTGTGACCTGTAAGGTGCACCTGGGACCCCGGAGAGGGAGGAGCTCAGCTCTAGACCACCTCCTCTGCCGTTGTTATCACTAGACAAGAATACAGCAGCTCTGTCTGGCTCTTCTGATTTTTCATTCTGCTTTCAGCGGCATTCTTATCTGCTACTCACAACATCCTATAATTTCACTTTGCAGATGAGGAAGTTGTGTCTTAAAGGGAACAAGTGACTCACCCAAGAGGATGTAACAAGTTGGGGGAGGGCTCACAGCAGCCCTGTCCTTCCCCTTCTAAAACCATCTCAGATCCTACAGTTCTGACGTCTCATGCTCTTCCCAGCCCCGGGGTGACTCACGCCTCGAGTAAAGAACAGCTCACACTCTCAGAGTGTTTTGCCCAAAGAGGTCTGAGCTCTGTGTGGTTTCTGGGTGCGCCTCTAGGACCAGCTCCTCAATACACACTAGGGGCACCCAGAGACCACACAGGGAAAGGCGAGATTGATTATCCAAAGACCTCCAGCTTCCCGATTATAAACTCACATACTAGAAACAAGCTCCATTAAAACCAACCTGCTGCTCTATAGTTAACACAGTTATTTTTATCGAGAACGTTGGCAACTATTTACTCACGTGGAAAGATGCTTATGATATTCTGCTAGGTGGAAAAAGCAAATTGCAAGATAATAATGATAGCATGGTTGCAGTTTTATAAATATAGATAGTGTGCAAAAATGTTGGAAAGTAAAAATTCATACTGTGCTCAGATGATTATTTCTCAGTAGTGTAAGTTGGAGTCTTTTTTCATTTTTTAAGAGACAGAGTCTCAGTCTGTCACCTAGGCTGAGTGTAGCAGCAGGATCACAGCTTACTGGGGTCTCAAACTCCTGGGCTCAAGTGATCCTCCTGCCTCAGTCTCAGAAAGCCCTGGGGTTATAGGCAGGCCGTGGATTTGGGCCCTGTGTCCCCGAGTGGACGCCCACCCTCTCAGAGATGTGGACTTTGAGAAATCTTCACACTGCTTTCCACAGAGGTATTATTAATTTACATTCCCACCAATAAGCATTCCCTTTTCTCCACGTCCTCACCAACATCTATTATTTTTCTTTTTATTATCTATTCTGATGGGTGTGAGATGATATCTCATTGGGGTGTGATCTGCATTTCTCTGATGATTTGTGGGTCTGAGCATTTTCTCATATGCTGCTGGTCATGTGCATGTCTTCTTTTGAAAATGTCTGCTTGTGTCCTGTGCTTTTGAATGGGGTTATTTTGTCATGGTTGTTTTTGCTGTTGAGTTGTTTAAGCTCCTTGTGAATTCTGGTGTCAATTCCCGTTGGAGGCAGAGTTCGCAGACCTTTTCTCCCACCCTACAGGCTGTCTGCTCACTTTGTTCACTTTGGCTGTTCTGCACACTTTTGCTGTACAGAATCTTTTTATTTTAAGTCTATTTTTATTTGTGTTACTTGTATTTCGATGTCATAGTCATGAATTCTTTGCCAACACCAATGTTCGGAATTCAGTAAAGTTTTAGGCCACAAAAAAATCAAGGTAGAAAAATTAGTAAGCATTTTTATGCACCAATAACAACCAAGCTGAGAACTAAACCAAGAAGGCAATCCCATTTACAAGCTGGAAAAAAAAAAAAAAAAACTCTAGGAATACATTTAACCAAGGAAGTGAAAGATCTCTACGGGTAAAACTACCAAAGACTGATGAAGGAAATTGTGAATGACACAAAAGAAAATACACCCAATTCTCATGTATTGATTCTCAATCAGAAGAATCAATATTGTTAAAATAACCACACTGGCCAAAATAATCTATAGATTCAATGCAGTCCTAATCAAAATACCAATGTCATTTTTCATAGAGCTAGAAAAAATAATCCTAAAATCTATATGAAACAAACAAAAAGCCCAAATGGGCAAAGCAATCCCATGAAAAAAGAATACAGCGAACTGGTTAACATAGTTGTCATGGCATTTTCTTAGTTATTGTGTTCAGACACAATTATACAAAATAATCATACAATTATATTCTACATTTAGTAAGTTACACCTGTACCCTTCTAAGATGCGCCACAGGTGTTAACCAGTTTGATGAAAATATTTCAAATTGTATATAAAACCAGCACATTGTACCCCATGATTGCATTAATGAACACAGCTACGATTTAATTTAAAAAAAGAAAAAAATTAAGTTATGCAAACTTGAATAAATTATATTAAAAACAAAGGTCTTAAATACAAAAAAAAAAAGAAAGAAAGAAAAAAGAATACAGCTAGAAGAACCACGTTATCAGACTTCGGATAATACTATAAGGCAAAACAGCATAGTACTGGCATAAAAATAGACATATAAATCAATGGGGAGACAGAACCCAGAATAAAGCCGCGTATCTACAGCCAACTGCTCTGTGACAAAGTTGTCAACAAAATACACAGGGGACATGACACTCTTCAAGAAATGGTCTGGAAAGCCACATGCAGAGAAATGAAACTAGACCTCTATCTCTCCTCACACACACATATAAAATCTTTAAGCTAGATTAAAGACTTGAATGTAAAACCTGAAACTATAAAAATGATAGAAGAAAATCAAGATGTATTAGAGCCATTTGCATTTACTTTAGCGAACAAACTGTGTTTTTCTGAGCCAGACTGGATCATATGGGGCCCAACTGCCTTTCAGACACTACTGAAGACCTACTATGTGCCAGCCTGCCTCAAAGTGTGATCGGGCAGAAGTGAACAAGGACAGCATCCCTCCCTGGGCGGGGCTCACTTGCTATTGTAGGAGGGTGAGAAGGAGGGAATACAAGCAGAGAACAAGAAGACTCCAGATCGTATCATCAGCACAGTGCAGAGACTTAAAAAAGAGATGTGAAATAGTCCAGAGACCACTGCTTCAGAGTGGGAGGGATGCCAGGAATGGCCTCATTAGGGAGGGGACTCTATTTAATTGTAAAATACATAGAACATAAAACTGATCATCTTAACCATTTTTAGGTGTACAGCTCAGTAGCAAAGGTACATTCACATTTTTGTGCAACCATCACAAACATCCACCTCCACAACCCTTTGTATCTTGCAAAAGACAAATTCCATGCCAGTTAAAAACAAGCAGGGATTTCTAAGTGGCAATGCAAATGACTGGAAAATGGTTGACTGTGGAGACTCTTGGAGGACAATGGTCTCACAGGGAGAGTGTGTTGTTCATCACAAAAGGGCAAAGCAGAAACAGGTGAGGCAATTGTGAGCCGCAGAGAGGGAGTTGAGCAGGGGAAAGAGTGTGAAGTTCAGTCTAAAGGCTGTGGGAGGCACTTCAGGACTTCCAGCAAGGGAGGTGGCTGGATTGATTTAGGACTAACATGTCCACGTGTCCGAGGTGGGGACCAAGACAGTCACTGCAGCGGCCTGCAGAGCCACAGCAGCTGGCAGGACAGAGAGGCAGAGAAGGAAGAAGTTGGGGGCAGAGTGACAAGACATGCTGACAAGTTAGAGATGTGGAAACACAAAGAGTCTGGGATGGTTCCCAGGGTGGGGGCTGGAGCCCTGGTGGCCAGGGAGGCCCGTCATGGGACAGCGACAACTCTGGCTCGGAGAAGGCTGAAGAGGTAGGGACAGAGAGACAGACCCCCTTCCTGCCTGTTGGACATTGGCAAGTCTTGAGGTCAGACCTGAGATACTGAGTCCCAGGAAAACCTGACATTAAAGTCCAGAGTAGCTGTTCCTCCTGTAAGCCTGACCATACGTGATGCTACCACAGAGAGAAAGCTGTGAAGCTGTGGGTTAATATCTTATATACCTGAGGTATATATCTTGAAGCAAATTCTATTTTCCTACCCAGAGTGAATCTCTGAAATTTATGTTTTCGGCTGCCGTAAGAACAGTTAAACATAAACGTCCAAGCCCAGACTTTAAAATGTTGATCAACAGTTTTATTAAATAGTATGAGTCGCACAGGTTTTCTCAGTATCCACCAATTTTTAAAACTGGCCGATCTGCATGGGCATTATTCCATCCCAAACAAAACATGCCCGGCACTGTCTCATAAAGACTTTAGGAAGACTCTGAACTGGAGTCTTCCTAAATGTGAGCCTGACATGACGGAGGTGAGCCCTGGCAGATGTAACTCTCGGTGAACCACTGAAAATGCAGCAGAAGTAGAACCAAGTGGAAAGACACAGGCTACTGTTCTCAGCGTGACTGGTGGGACTCCCAAAAGCCCAGCTGTCGGTGGCCTTGGTGGGACAGGCAGGTGTCCACTCCGTATGAAGTCACCCTGAGAGGAAGCAAGGGGACATTGTGGGAGAAAAGATACTATGTCTGATGCTAAAATGGGGGGTTTGAGTGGGACCCCATGTTCCAGCTTCCTGGGGCTTGGGCCTTAATGAAGAGTGACTTGAGCCTGGGGACCTGGGGCACCCTAGCTGGGTGTCACTGACCATGCACCCTGGGCATTTGTCCAGCTCCTTCACTCCTGTCCTGTTTAGCCTTTACTTATGGTGAGTGTGAAGTCAGGGAAACTTGCAGAATGAATCAACTTTACTCTTGGCAGTGGGCACCCTTTACCTACCCATCCTCACCTCCACCTCAAGTCCCCAGAACCTGCAGGCGCCCTGCTGCCGACAGTCTTTTCTGAGGAAGACTCGGTCAAGTGCGCTTCCATTGCGCAGAAATATTTGTTTCAACTGCCAGCTCTTGGGCACAGGGCTAACACTGGGGTCTTTGTGGGCCCTGTTTGAGCCAGCAGCCTGAAAGGACACTGCAGGTGGCCCAAGGGACAGGAGCGGGTGGTGTCCCCACTGTCTTCCTGACTGGAGATTTAGGTCAGAAAGATCAGGACCCTTCGTGTCTCTCCAGAACCCCCCACTCTTCTCACAGCCGAAGGCGGCGCAGAATCCAGACTCTCTCACCACCGACTCCGTGCGTGATCTGGGGTGCCGTGGGGTGATCTGGGGGTCCGCCGCGCAGTCCGGGTTTCTACGCGCGTGCCTCTCCCCCCCCCCGGCCTCCTCCACGGCAGGTGCGCCCGCGGGACCCCAGTCCAGGCCTGGGAAGAGAGCCGAGGACCTCGGGAGGGACTGGCCTGGGGTTTGAGCCTCCGAACCCTGACGCTGCCCTGTGCCCAGCTCCGCAGCCGGCTTTCTCAAAGCGAGGACGGGCGTGAACTCCGCGGCAAGGGTCTCTGTCGCGCAGACTGTGCCATGTGCCCGGGGGAGACGCCAGCTCGCTCGCTCCGGCGGGTTCACAAGCCGCAGGCAGCAGGTCCCCGCGGCAGCGCGACGCTCCCGGCCCGCCTCCCGGGGTGGCCGAGCGGGGACGCCCTGCTGGGGGACGGCTGCAGCCCGGGCGTGTACCTGCCCGGCGCGGCCGGGGCGGGGCGGGGAAGCGGGGTGCGCGCCCGTCCCTCGGAGCAGCCGCCGTCAGTCACCGCCGCGCGCCAGCGAGGACGAGCCTCCGGCCCCGGCGGCCCCAGTCCCGACCCCGGAAGGCGGCGCCGGTGGCCCGGGGGCCCCGGTGCTGCCCGCTCCCCGGCGCCAGGACCAGCCCCGGGCCCGAGCGTGTGGGGCACGGCCTGGGACCCCGCGGCGCACCCCGACCTCGGAGCAGCGAGCGCCGCGCCGGTGGGTGACCGCCCCGGGGACGGGCGGGGCGGCTCTGGAGCCTTTGTCTCCGCGCCCCTCCGAGCGGGGACCCGGAGACCGGGCGACAGGGCTCTGGGCGGCGCGGGGGGCGGGGGCGGTCCTGGCGGCTGGACTCCGGTCCCCTTCCCGGCCGAGGGCGCACGGGGCTCACCTGGGCAGCGGCGCAGGTGGCCGGGCAGGTGGCAACCCAGTGTCCTCCCAAACCTGAGATCCGGGTGTCTCGCCCGGCTCCTACCGGCCAGAAGGGGGGCGCGGGCGTAGACGGGAGTACACATCGGTGGGGACTGGAACCTGGGGTTTCCAAGGGTGGTCCCCTTACAGGCCTGGCGGCCCTGGGTCACTCAGACCGCTCCGGGCCGTGGGGGAAGTTGCGCGCTGGGAGGTGACAACGGTCAACAGGGGCCGCTCTCTGCGCTGTAGACACTGCTGGTGGGAGCGGAGGGGCCGGCAAGGTGGGGGATCCGAGGCTTAAAGAGCCTCCGAGTTGCACACCTGGGGCCCAGGAGGCCATCGCGGCCCGCCCCTCCCCCCAAGGTGAAGACGGTTTCCCTTTGAGCAACAAGGGCGGCGACAAAGGACTAGATCCCGCTTCCGCCTTCCCAGGCCCGTGTCTGGTTCCTCTGCCGCTTTGGACCCGCCTGCGGCCACCTGCGGCCACGTGCCTGCCCCGCCGGCATCCCCTGGGCATGACCGCTGTCCTGGGAGGGAGGCGCCCTTTTCTGTGCCCCTGCTGTGTATGCTGTCACCCCAGGTCTTCTTTTGGCATCACTTTGGCCCCCTGTTTTGGAAGGTGGAGTGGGTGTGGGGAAAGCTCCAAGTTTCTCTGGGTACCCTAGTAAGAAGCAGGCATCCAGTTCCTTGTTTTCTAATTGTGACAGTGTGAAAATCAACAGTATGTGTTTGTTTATCTGGGCTGGTGACAGGAGCAGGGAGGCTGGGGAGGGCTGGGAGGGCGGTAGGCATTGTTCAGGGGAGACCTCAGCCTGTCTGGCCACAGGACCCTGACTAGAGGAAGGACACTCCAGGGGGCATCTCAGACTGCGGGCACTGGGGACTATCTCCCTAGCCCAGGAAGAAACCTCAGGGACATCACCTGAGGGGCCGTCAGGGGCAGGGCCATCCTGAAGCCCCTTGCCCTGCACAGGAGCTTCCCGCAGGCCACTCCCAGTGACGTGGGCCATACTGAGCGGGGAAGAGAGGCCTCCAGGAAGTCAAGGGCCAGTGACCTGTAAGGACCCGCAGCCTGGCGGTGGCTGTTTCTGCCCCTAACAGAGAAAGTGCACAGTAGCAATTATTTTTTCTTAAGTGAAGTAAACAGAAACCCAAGGGGAAAGAATCCAAATTATTGTGAGTTGGACAGTGACTCCCAAGGACTTGACTGCTTTGAAATGGCCACTTCTGTTAACTCAGGGCTGGACAAAAGCTATTTGGTTCAGATCCGCTTTGAAAATCCTTCTGAACAATCACGATTCTGCCGAAACTTGAGGAAAAGATGAGATTCTCGTTTCAGAGCCGCTTGCGCCTCACACGTTTCTAGTCCCGTCACTGGCAGCTGTGACCGTGTTGTGATGTCTCCTCAAAGCTGAGAAAGAACAGAGACCAACCTTGCCTGTGATTTCTCTCTTTCTGCCTGGTTTTAAATATTAATTGAAGGTTACTTTGCTTGACTTTTAGTTTCTCCCCAGATTCTTTAAAAACCTGGCCCTTGAGTGAAGCTTCCCTGAGCCTGTACAAGGAGCATTCATTGACCTCTTGCAGATTGCCAGTGCTCTTCTGAGAGCTGTTTGTCACCTCCTGGAGTGCCCTTAGCTGCCCAGGATGCCGTCTTGTGATGTCACTATCCTATTAATAGCCTCTTTTTTTTGCTGATGAGGAACCCTGCAGGGAGAGGTTAAGTATGAGGAACCCTGCAGGGAGAGGTTAAGTTAGCCCAAGGGCGCACAGTTAGGAAGAGGCGGGGTGCCGCCCTGGGCGTCTGTGCCTGGCGTGGCTGTAGTGACCTGCACACCTGGCAAAGGTGCTGTCCACTTCCCTCACCCTAAATCCCACCATTAATGAGTGAGATGCGTCCGTGGTTATAGTCTGAGGGAGATACCCCCAGAACCGTGTGACCATAAGGCACTGACATCTTCCTTTTTATCATCCTTCCCTTATATTCTCCTTGTCAGTAAAGAAGAAAAGACTGTATTCTAATACTCTGTGTAAGTCTAAATAAATAGCCACTGGGCGGTCATTAACATGCTTCAACTGGCCCAGGGGAGCCCACTGGGAGAAGCCCCGGGGCTGTGCTTCATGGAACAGCAGACTTCACAGAGACCCTGGCTCCTGCCGAGCTTAAGTACCAGATAAGCAGCTGGAACATTCTGCTGAGCAGATTTTAAATCTCTGCAAAAATCTGTAGTATGCAGGCTTCACTCAGAGAAACAAACCAGTAGGAGATAGAAATCAGGATTTACTGGGGCAAGCCGGACGTCCATAGAGGGCTGACCAGAAGGGCAGCTGAAGGCTCAGGCAGGTGCTGAAGCTGCTGCCACGGACGGAGTCTCCCTCAAATCGTGACTGGTGATAACTAAGGGTGCATATTCCGAAGCTTTTAGAAATTTCCAGGACTCCACATCTGACAAAATGACAAAACGTGCATCCAAATATTCTTTTGTTTTGGGCTCCATAAACAATGCTGGGTAGTTCTGAGGCACTGTTAAAAAAAAAATAGGTGGCTGTCTGAAGGAGGAGGGTAGACAGGCCCCTGTGAGGTTGGTGTCTGGAATATCTCCAGAGTTCTAAAATTCAGTACAATGAAACAAGCCACCCAGGAGTTACTAATAAATATGAGCCAGAACAGGCTCTGTAGATCAGAGATAAAACCCAGCTGGACTCATAAAATATGAAAAGAACTTGAACCTATTGGTAGTGAGGGGATTAAAAATTAAAACAGCAATAAGATACTTTGTCATAGACATCATACTGGTAAAATTTTTAAATGGTGACCATACCAAATATTAGAGAAGACAGAGAAACGAGGACTCCTATATTGCAAGTAGGAGTGTGAAAGAGATCAAACACTCAGAGAATAATCTGGAAAAGCTGAAGACGGGAGCACCCTAAGAAGATTTGGCAATGTCACTGCCGGGGCCGTCCCCCAGGGGGACACACAGTGGACACTCGCCGACGCAGTCCTTTACAGGGTTGTTTTGAGATAATGCTGTGTTCACACGCAAGCCAGGAAGTTAGCTTTGACACAATCCATGGACCTCATTCAGAGTTCAGATTCCACCAATTTAGATGGACTCATTTTAAAGACTGTGTGTGTGTGTGTGTGTCCATGTAATTTAACACGTGTAGAGTTGTGTGACACCAGTGCAACAAGGTAAAGAATGGTCTCGGTGCAGGACACCTCATGCTCTGGTTTAGGACCCCAGCCCCCTTCCTCTGTTCCACACCCTAAACCCTGGCAGCCTCTCATCTGCTCCCTATTTTCTGTTATTCCATCTCTTCAAGAATGCTCTAGCAATGGAACCAGGCAGTATGTAACTTTTTGAGATTGACATTTCCTTCTCCATAATAAGTGCCCAGGAGTGCAACAGTGGAG
>CAUYON010156075.1:0-35153 GCA_963573935.1 Arctocebus calabarensis
TTTTTTTTTGAGACAGAGCCTCAAGCTGTCACCCTGGATAGAGTGCCATGGCATCACAGCTCATAGCAACCTCCAATTCCTGGGCTCAAGCGAGTCTCTTGCCTCTGCCTCCCAAGTAGCTGGGACTACAGGTGCCCGCCATAACACCCAGCCATTTTTTGGTTGCAGCCGTCATTGTTGTTTGGCAGGTCCTGGGGCTGGATTCGAACCCGCCAGCTCAGGTGTACGTGGCTGGCGCCTTAGCCCGTTGAGCCATAGGCGCCGAGCTGAAAATACATTTTTTTTTAATTGCCTGCCCACAGCACGGTTTTACTATGACAAGGCGCTTAGTTTCTTAGCATTCACCCTGCACACTGCTCTCAGCAGCAAAGCAGGCCAGGCTATGCTGTCAGGCTAAATGCCAGTGACCAGAGGGTTTGTAAAGTCGAGCTCCCAGGGTTTATCTGCTGCACTGACACTCTTAGGAAATTGCACAGAAGAAAACGAACTTCAACACTCAGATGCAAAAGAACTAAAGGGCTAATACTAAGAGGCGCAGGACTCAGGCCATGAGGATCAAGAGTGTTACCTACCAGCAGGACACAGCAAGCAGTAAGATGCCCAGAGAGTCTGGACACATTCCTCCCCAGGTCACCAGGCTTTACCGGGGAGGCGAGGGAGGGGGAAGCACATGTGACCAGCTGCACTAAAAAATACCAACGTGAACCTTCGCAGGGAAACCAGATGGCTGCAAGCCGGGGGTTAAAAATAGTTCCTAATACTGCACAGTTCCAAACTAGGAGCAGAGCAGAGACTTAGGGCCACTTAGGTTTTGATTTTTTATTTCAACTTGCCAAAGAGTTTTTTAAAAAAAAAAGTGTGGGAAGCTGTTTTGGAAAGAGAGATTATCCTACCTTCTACCTGGTTTATTTTTCAAATTGATTTCACTGTCATTAGCAAAAAAAGTGATAACAATTTGTAGAAAAAAAGTTTTTGTCTTTCTTCTTTATTGACTGCAACAAGAAAAATTGGCAGTAACTTGGTAAAGAACTTCCTCAGTTAATTCATGGACTAATAGGAAAAGTTGGGTAAAGCATGAGGGGGAGACCTTAAATTTTTTTGCATTGAATGATTTTTTTTTTTTTTTTGAGACACAGCCTCAAGCTGTCACCCTGGATAGAGTACGGTGGCATCACAGCTCACAGCAACCTCCAATTCCTGGGCTCAAGTGATTCTCCTGCCTCTGCCTCCCAAGTAGCTGGGACTACAGGCACCTGCCACAGCGCCTGGCCAGTTTTTTGGTTGCAGCCGTTATTGTTGTTTGGTGGCTGGGGCTGGATTTGAACCCGCCAGCTCGGGTGTACGTGGCTGGCGCCTTAGCCCATTGAATGATTTTTGAAGACCTAGATGTACAGGTTGATATCAGTTCTACTTTATGTATTTAATTAGTTATTTCACAGAAGCTGTTTAATCTTTCTCCCATTGTTGCAGTGAGGTTTCTATTTTTACCAATGGCAGTGAATCACCAAGAGACCATTTAGGGACATGTTCTGAACATGAATTTTCAAGTCGAGAGCTGAGTGATATTTGGATTCCCAAGCCAGGGCCTTGAAGCTCGTCACACGAGCAGTCTTGCGCTGTGACATTATGTTCGCATGTGTGCCTTGATTGTATGATCCAGAACAAAAGTGACTGGAAGAGTTCCATGGACAAAAAATAACTCAGATAATAACTCCTCACAAGATAAGAGGAAATAAATGGCATTTCACTTGGGGGTTCCCCAAGTCCCCTGACCTGGTGAACAAGAAAATGCTTTTGTATCTTTCTGTTGTTGAAACTGATGCAAGTTTCTGACTACATCCAATCAGCAAAGAAGGTTTTGTCTCTGTGTACAGGGTCGCTCTGTCCCAAGAACCATGAATGCCTTTCTTATTTGACTCAGATTTCCAGTGCTTCATTAATATAATAGACTCTTGATGCCTGAGCTAATAAAAACCCCAGCTCTGTTGTATTTCATTTTGAATTTTATAGGAAAAAAATAAAATTAAGCAAAAATTGAATCTCATTAGAATAAACTTTTACCCACATGCAAAGGTTCAGTGTTGAAATTCACATCTTACAACATAAGGAGTAACTGTTCTTTTTTTTTTTTGAGATAGTCTCATATGTCACCCTGGGTAGAGTGCCGTGGTGTCACAGCTCACAGCAACCTCAAACTCTTGAGCTTAAGTGATTCTCTTGCCTCAGCCTCCCAAGTAGCTGGGACTACAGGCACCCGCCACACGCCTGGCAATTTTTGTTGTTGTTGCAGTTGTTTAGGTGGCCTGGGCCAGGTTCAAACACGCCACCCTTGGTGTATGTGGCTGGTGCCATAACCACTGTGCTATGGGCACTGAGCTGAAGTAACTGTTCTTGAAGATCTATTTAGTTTTTAAATTTTGAATCACTTGATCATTAACTCTAGTGTTCTCCCCTTTTCAGCAGAGCATATATAAATAAATAAATATATATATATTATGGGCTCAGCGCCTGTGGCTCAATAGGCTAAGGCACCAGCCACGTACACCTGAGCTGGCGGGTTCGAATCCAGCCGGGGCCCACCAAACAACAATAACAGCTGCAACCAAAAAATGGCCGGATGTTGTGGGGGGCGCCTGTAGTTCCAGCTACTTGGGGGGAGAAGACAGGAGAACCGCTTGAGCCCAGGAACTGGAGGTTGCTGTGAGCTGTGATGCCATAGCACTCTATCCAGGGTGACAGCTTGAGGCTCTGTCTCAAAAAAAAAAAAAAATACATACATATATATATATATATATATATATATATTTTTTTTTAGATAGACTCTCACTTTGTCACCCTTGGTAGAGTGCTATGGCATCATAGCTCACAACAACTTCAAACTCTTGGGCTCAAGTGATTCTCTTGCCTCAGCCTCCCGAGTAGCTGAACCTATAGGCACCCACCACAATGCCTGGCTAGTTTTTCTATTATTATCAATATTATTATTATTATTCTTATATTTTTATTTTTATTTTTAGTAGAGAGGCTGATCTTGAACTCCAAGAGTGCTAGGATTACAGGTGTGAGCCACTGCACCAGCCTAGAGGGGCAGACTTTTATTTTATTTTATTTTGTTTTATTTTTGAGATAGAGTCTCACTTTGTTGACCTCAGTAGAGTACCATAGTGTCACAGCTCACAGCAACCTCAAACTCTTGGTCTCAAGTGTTTCTCTTGCCTCAACCTCAGAGTAGCTGGGACTACAGGTGACCACCACAACACCTGGCTATTTTTAGAGACAGGCTGGTCTAGAACCTGTGAGCTCAGGCAAGCCACCTGCCCCAGCCTCCCAGAGTGTTGGGATTACAGGTGTGAACCACCATGCGCTGCCTGGTGGCAGATTTTTAAATACTTCTGTAATCCTAGCACTCTAGGAAACTGAGGCAGGTGGATTGTTTGAGCTCACTAGTTTGAGACTAGCCTGAGCAAAAGCGAGACTTTGTCTCTACTAAAAATAGAAACCTGAGGCAAGAGGATTGCTTGAGCCCAAGTTGGAGGTTGCTGTGCACTATTACACTATGGTACTCTACCCAGGGGGACAGCTGGAGACTCTGACTCAAAAAAAAAAAAAAAAACAAAAGATAATCAATAAGGACAGAAGGCAGGCAAAGAGACTTGGTAGGTTAGTCTGTAGACCACTAAGAGGTTCAAGGAGTAGCCAGGACCATTTTGGAAAAGAATATGACAAAATAGTAACTTTATTATACATTTTAATTTAATATAATAAATGTGAAATGTATTACAACGTACTACACTGGTAAAACAGTGTGGCAACTTAAACACTAAAATAGTTAAAACATTGAGGGAATAAAGAGAAATAGACATAATAATGGAACAGAACGAGGCCTTATGTGTAAAAATTTAGTATGTAATAAAAGTATCTCAAATCAGTGTTACATGGTATTTGGACAAATAGAAAAGCTTTTTTAAAAGTTGGGTTTATACTTTATATTTATACAAAAATATGTTCTAGCTATATGGAAAAGTATAAACGCTGAAAACATGACTACAAGGTGTTGGAAGAAAACGTGGGTCAATACATCTATAATTTTGGTATAAAATCTTTTCCATGTAGGAGAAAAGCCTTTTTTCTCATAGGTAGAAAAATAAGATCAGAAATATGGAGTTTATTTGGAATGAAAATCAACTTTTAAACAAACTTCAAATTAATATAAGGGTACAAATGATTAGCTTACAACGTTTGCATTTGTTAGGTAAAGTCCCTGTTGTAGCTGTGTTTATTAATAGATATTATCTGGCCAGGTGCAGTGTCTCAAGCCTGGAATCCTAGAACTCTGGGAGGCCAAGGCAGGAGGATTACGTGAGGCTAGGAGTTCAAGACCAGCCTGGGCAACACAGTGAAAACGCATCTCTAGAAAAGGGGGGCAGAGCCATCCAGCAAGGACTGCACCTGAGCCAGCCTGTCTGCTGCCCAATCTCCCAGCAAGGCCATGGACTTGGAGTCTGTGGGCTGCCTCCATGTCTGGGCAATCCAGAGGCAGCAGCAAGAGTCATGATGACAGATTACCATGTGCAAAGAGCTGGAGGCTCCAGATTCCTTCTACCTCCAGACTCTACAGCTTGATTGCACATTTATCTAATCCTCTTAACAACTAATCTTCCAAAATATAAGTGGAGTCTCCTCGTACCACTTTCTCCTTGAGTATTGCTTCAGTTGACAAGGTCCTGCTAAGCGTTATCAGAAAATCATGTAGCTTCACTATTACTGTGACATCTGAGGCTGGAGAAAATGATGAAACTGTCCAGACGACCCTCAAGTTTACATACAGTGAATAAAAGCTCCCCTTTCTGACATAATCTCCCTGGAAAATCTAGAAGATAATGATATCTCAAACATTGTAAATTGATTATCATTACAGACTGAAAAAGATCTTGGTGTGGTGATGATCTTTACTTTAGCGACAGCTAGATAAGAAAAATGAAATGACATAGTAGGTCAGATAAAAACTAGACGAGAGGAAGAAAAGAAACAAAGAGGAAAAGAAGCAGAAGAAACTGAAAAGCAATTATCCCATGGCACTCTCATTTGAATTACAATTGAGAACTTCTTAAATTGGAAGGCCAAGTTTGATGCAGAACTTCTGGAAATGAAAAAGAAACGAATGAAAGAACAAGCAGGGAAAAATACATTATGTGCTAAACCGTTATTTGAAACAGATCATGATTTTGACACATCTAATATACAGTTCTTGGGGGATGCTGGAAACTTTGTAGTTGAGTCTTTGTTCCAGAAAATGGGTGACTGGAAGCTGGAGGGTCTGCAGAGAAGCTTGACTGCCACAGCCTCCGTGGCCATGCTCAGAGGAGTTGGATTTTCCTTCCTTTTTTTCCTAAGCAAAAAATGATTTTCAGAAGAATATCTTCTGATAGCTTTCATCATCAAACTTAATAAACTGACCTTAAAATTTCAAGGAAAAAAAATCAGAAAAATTATCTGGGTGTTGGTGGTACACACTTGTAGACAAAGGGGCAGAGAGAAAATATCTGAAGAACAAAAAGAAAAAGAGGAGTTGGGAGGAAAGACTCAGGACAAGAGAGAAGAATAGCTGAATAGATTTTGAGGACTCCATCCAAACGCAGGATTTCATCAATTCGGTTGACTTTCTAGGCTCCACAGTTGGTAAATTATCTCTTGTGGTTCCAATCAGCTCAATTAAAACTCCATCCAAAACTCTTTGCTTCCAGATTAGCAGCTTAATTTAGCCAATTGCTCCACTCCCTCCCAAGCCTACAGATGACAGTATTATCTTTGCTGATCCAACTGAACTATCAGAAATGAAGGGGAAAGTGCCCTGGAAGCATGTATAATTTCTTTCCGATGTAGCCTGCTGGCTTTATCCATTGAAACTACTCTTCTACTTCTCCAGTAAGGTAGTGTACTCTATAAAAAATGTGGCAAATGTATGAATGCACAGTTTGAAGGAAAAAGAACAAGGGAAATTGGGATGGCTGCTGAGAAGGGAGTTCATGTCATTGACTACAGATTCAAGTCAGTTACGAGATCAAGTCCAGCCAGAAAACTGATGAACTAAGGAAAAAAGGGGGCGGGGCTTAAAAAGTGGAGTTTTTTTTTTTTTTTCAAAAAGGCCAAAGAATAGACATAGTTGGAATAGGAAGAAAAGGGACTGGAGGGGAAAAGGCTTTGCTCAAAGAATACAAGATGTGAGAAGCAATATACTCCCAGGGGGTGACAGTCTAGCCAGTCTTAGTTCAAACAAGAGTAGCACATCCACACGACAAAGTCTAGAGATGCATAAAAGCAGCTCGGGCATTGGTCCTTCAGTGCTTCCAAAACTGAACTCTTGATTCCCTCTCCAAGCCCACTCCCCCCCCATCCCAGCACATGGTACCTCCATTTGCCTCGCCATGTCATATCAGAAACCTAGTGGTCACCCTTCATTTCTCCCTCACCTCCCCATATTCAACCCATCAAGAACTGTTGATTCTTCAATCTCTACACCTCTCACCTGACTCAGACAACCATCATCTCTTTCCTGAGCTGTTGAAATCGCCACTTCCCTGATCCCTGTGCTTCCCACTGTTGCCTACCTTCATGTCTCTACTTATCATCCAGAGTGGTCATTTAAGGATATAAATCACATCTCTTCCCTCCTTAATTCAATAGCTTCCATGACACCTAATACAAAATTCATGTTTTTTGACTGCACAACGGAAACTTTCATAAATGAAGGGGAAAGTGCCCTGGAAGCTTATATAATTTCTTTCGGAGGTAGCCTGCTGGTTTTATCCATGTCTATTTTCCCAATCTCAGCTCTTAGAAGCATTTATCTTGTTTACCGTATTCTGCCTGCACCAAAATTCTGTGTACTGACACTAGTAAGGCAAGCTTTTTCTCCTCTAGCTGGGTGGCTTCATGGAAGATGCTGTGTCTTCTTGGAGTGATCTTCCCTACCCTCATCAAGTGGCTAACCCGTTGTATTTCAGTTCTTAGCCTAAAACTCTGGTTCCTAGGAAGTGCCTTTCCCAACCTCCCTGTCTAAAGTTGATCCCTCTTGCCATTCTTCAACACAGAGCCCTGTTTATTAGGACAATCGGAAATTATGTATGTTGGACTTCTTTCAGGCTGGGCATGGTGGCTCACACCTGTAATCCCAGTACATTGGGAGGCCTAGGTGGAAAGATCACTTGAGGCCAGGAGTTCACAACCAGTCTAAGCAACATAGCAAGATCTCATCTGTATAAAAAAAGGGGTGAGGGATTTAACCAGGCGGTATGGTACATGCCTGTAGTCTCAGCTGCTAAGGAAGCAGAGGCAGAAAAAGTGCCTGAGCCCACAAGTTGGGATCTGCAGTGACCTAATTATTCTGCCTGCTACACTCTATCCTGGCAGACAGTATGTGACCTTATCTAAAAAAAAAAAGAAAAAAGTCAAGGACAACAGTCATATCTACTTTGTCCACTTTTTTCCTAGCTCAGAACCTAACCTACAGCAGGTGCTCAACCAACATTTGATACATGAATGAGTAAAGGGAAATGTCTTTAGATTCGGAGTCCATTAGGCTTTTGCCCACTTACTAGCTCAGTGATCCTTCATTAAGTTGATTTTCCTCTTTTCTTTCTCCCAACTCTAATCTCACTGAGGGGAGGGGGCCTCAGGCAAGTATAGTTTTTAGGGTAAATTCCTAGTGTAAAATGTAGGAGAAGGTCTTTAGGAACTATTTTAACTAACTTTAATACAAATCATGATATGGATCGTAAGGCAAGAAACCACACACCCAATATCCTAGCACAAAATTTAACCCCAAATTATTGGGGTCACCCATATGTTAACCAGTCAGCCTGCAATGGAAATCGTAAGACAAGCTAAGGGTGGTCTCCAGGAAAAGTAATTTTCAGTTTCTAGGGCTTTAAAAAATAATATCTTTAGATAGAAAATTAGAACAAATTTTAGCCTCACATTTCATCTCTTGGCATTGCTGAGGTCACAGGCACTATTTCCAGGTTTTAGACATTTAGAAATCATATGTTCTACCCTATAGAAGGGAAGATGTCGCCTTGACTCACTGCTAGTTGAACAAGCATTTGCTTTGTTTTTACAGATGTGGCCGTGGTACAGGTTATTCCAGGAGTTCTCTTTTTGCGTTTCCTTTCCAACCACCAGAAAACATTAGGGAAGTTTTATTCTTATAGAAATCCACACATCTTTGTTACCCAGTTTAGCAACTGAGATAGTCGTTGAGATACATAGGTTGCCAAGTTTGTCCAATCTATGTGTGTTGTAAATTGCCAATGGCTTATCTTGAATACAGTACTTCTATTTCCCTAAGTGCTACCCCTACTATATTCCCCCCTTACTTCATGGTAAGTCATTTATGAGACAACTTAAAGTCTAAAGGGCATCATGTACGATTTTCTGAAGGATGGGAGTTTTAAAGTTCCTATTTTATAGTTGTCAGTTTATAGCCATTTTATGATCTAAATCAGTGATTTTCAGCCCGTCGTGCTATGGCACATTAATGTGTCATGAGAGGATCTTAGGTGTGCCACAAAAAATTTTAAAGATCATTAATTAAATTATTTTTAAAAGAAGTACAAAGCACAGTAAGTATATATACATATATATTCTTTTATATATATATACTTTTTCTTTTTCTTTTTCTTTCATTGAGACAGAGTCTCACTCTGTTGCTCTCAGTAGAGTGCCATAGTGTCATAGCTCATAGCAACCTCAAACTCCCAGGTTTAAGCAATCCTCCTGCCTCAGCCTCCTGAGTAGCTGGGGCTACAGGCACCCATCACCATGCTTGGCTGTTTTTTCTATTTTTAGTAGAGACAAGGTCTTGCTTTTGCTCAGGTTGGTCTCAAACTCTGAGCTCAAGCACTCTACCTGCCTCAGCCTCCCAAGTAGCTGGCACTCAGATGCCCTCTCTGATGCTGGGCTAGTTCTTCTATTTTTAGTAGAGATGTGTCTTGAACACCTGAGCTCAAGCAATCCACCTGCCTCATCCTCTCAAAGTGCTAGAATGATAGGCTTAAGCCACCAAGCCCAGCCTAGTATATTCCTTTTTTCACTTTTTTTTATTAACACAATTTAAGTGTGCTGCAGAGGGTTAAATATAGGTCCAAGTGTGCTGTGAGATAAAAAAGGTTGAAAAATACTCATCTAAATACTAATTTAGAATATGAATAGTATAAGTCTTTTAGAAATTATTACGGCTAGAAAACTTCAGGATAATATTGTGTGCATGTGGGTGTCAAATCAACATTTTTTGAGCATTTTAACTGTGTTGCATGTTTCGCAATATTTTTCCACATGGAACCCTCAAACAGCTCTGCAAGGCAGGTCCTATTTTCCCTTTTACAGAGGAAGAAACCAGTAAATAGAGACATTAAATACCAGGTGACTTGTCCGACAGCTGACACATGCATTCAAGATTTGAACCCATTTCTGTCTGGCTCCAAATGCTGTGCTTATGATACTGTGAGAATTCTACTTAATTGAACCTAACACATTAAAATCCCAGTATTCTAGTACCACTCTAATTCCTGAGTTCAGAAATTATGTGACCCTGTTAAGCACACATTATAAATTTTCAGCTGAAGCAAATCACTCAGAAGCAACAGGAACAGTTCTGTGATGTTACATCATGAGACATAATACATTTGTCAAACTACAGCAACACAGGAAATAATGTAACTAAAGTCTGCAAAATATTTGGCAGTGCACGAATCGCAATCTCATTTCTTAGAATGTAATTGTTTTCAAGCATTTTCCATTTGAAAAGGGACACGTGGAGATACATTTTTCAGAGAGACACTTGTAAAGTAGCTGGAATTGATTTCGGTAAGTCTATCTACAAACAAAGAAAAAGCAGAGGTCCCTTAACCAAATATCCAAACTCAGATGTACACATAAAATTTAGACTGAGAGAAGCTTTTTTTTTTTTTGCAGGTTTTGGCCAGGCCGGGTTTGAACCTGCCACCTCCAGCACAAGGGGTCGGCGCCCTTGAGCCACAGGAGCCACCCTGAGAGAAGCTTTTGAGTGTGCTGAAGAGTTGGTGGATAGTGCCTGGAGGGAGGTCATCAGGGAGGGGGAAAGAAGGAAGAAATGAAAGAGAAGCAGAATTCCCAAAACAAAGTTTTGGAGTAACTGGAAAGGAATTGGAGTGGACATTTAAATTGAAAATGGTAAACATAGGGGCCCGGTGTGGTGGTTCACGCCCATACTTCCTAGCACCCTGAAAGGCCATGGCAGGTGCATTGCTCGAGACCAGCCAAGCAAGAGTGAGACTTGGTCTCTACTTAAAAAAAAAAAAAAAATTAGCCAGGACGTGGTGGCACATGCCTGGAGTCCCAGCTACTCAGGAGAGTGAGGGAAGAGGATTGCTTAAGCCCACCAGTTTCAGGTTGCTGTGAGCTAAGACGATGACAGCTAGCCTGGGTCACAGAGTGAGACTTTGTCCCTCCACCTCCCCTCAAAAGAAAGAAAAAATTAACATAAGAACAAATTGATCTGGAAAAAACAGAAGAGAATGTAACACTTGACCCCACCACCGCCTCTACACACTCAACTGTCCACCACAGCAACTGACGGAGGATGGGGGGAGGGGGAGGGGTCTGTGGGAAGCTACTGTTTGGGCTCTTCTTTCTGTAGTTGCCAGGCAACGTGTTGACCTCATGGTTCCTTCCCATCAGCTTCAGTGTTTATACTCAGGTCCGTGGGATTGACATTTATTTGTTCTAATACAAACAGTTTTGTACCTTAGGAGATATACAGATTTACCAGGGTTGGAATGTGTCATGGAATTTTAATAGTAACATTTTCCTTTTGTGACTGTCTATTCCTCCTGATCTTTTTCCCTTTCGAAACATAAATATTTTGTCTAAAATGTTGGTATCCTGGTAAAGAGGAAATATCTGAAGGTGAGAGAGAAAGAGTGAGAGTCTGGTTCAAGACTGAATCCACATGTTTTCCTTGTCTCCCTTCCAAAATCCTATTGAAGTGACATAAGATATATTTTAAAAATTATATGAGTCACATTGTATACCTGTATCAAAACATCACGCGCACCCTATAAAATTACACAACTATTATGTACTCAATAGTTAAAAATTTTAAACATAAGAAAAATGATACTAGTGACCTATTGTGGTATAACAAATTATCCCAAAATTTGGGGGCTTCATTGAGCAAATTATATTTTTTTAAATCTTATCATTTGTGTCAGTCAGAAATTAAGCAGTGGATTAGCTGAAAGTTTTCAGTTTAGGATCATTTATGAGGCCAAGCTCAATGGCTCACGCCTATATAATGCTGACCCTCTGGAGCAAGATGGGTGGATTGCCTGAGCTCACAGATTTGAGATTAGCCTGAGCCGGAGTGAGACCCTATCTCTAAAAATCGACAGGTGTTGTGGCAGACACCTGTAGTTCCAGCTACTTGGCAGGCTGAGGCAAAAGAATCACTTGAGCCCAAGAGTTTGAGGTGCTGAGCTCTGACGCTACAGCACTCTCCTGAGAGTGAAAAAATGAGACTCTGTCTCAAAAAAAAATTACTTAAGTTATAATCAAGATGTAGGCAATCAACTGAAAATCAGACTGGGCCCTGAGGATTCACTGTCAAGTGCACCCCCATGACTGTTTTTAGGGGGCCTCATGAGGTTCCTGATTGTATAGAACTTTCCTTAGGCTGCTTGAGTGTCCCTTTGATATGGCACTTGTCTTCCCTTAAAGTGAGTGACCCCAGGGACAAAGGGCAAAGTAGAAGGCACAAGAGTTTTTACTGACCTAGCTTCAGAAATCCAACGCCATCATTTCCGCCATCTTGCATTAATCACACAGACTACCTTGGGTACAGTGTGGAAGGGGACTCCAGAAAGGTGTGTCACCAGGACAAGGAGAGTGCTAAGGGGTGGGGTGCCACTCTGGAGCCTGGCTACCCCAAAAGATAAATCCCAAACAATATAGTAAAAGGGAAAAAGAAGTCATCAGAAGGTCAGAGATTTTGAAGTCTTTTGAGTGATAGAAAGCAAATAGAATTAAATCAAAATGACACTCTGGAGACTGCCACACCTCTTGAAAAAAAATCAAAATGACAATCCTGGATATAAAACTGATGCATATAATCAGTTTAACACTCAGAGGAAAACTTACCACCTTAATGTATTATCAGAAAGTCTAGAAGATAGCAAAAGATATGAACTATTCAACCCTCAAATAATTATAAAGGCTACTACTAATTTCTGCTTCTATCCAAAATTAGAGTTTTAAAAAAATACTCTTGAGCAATAAAACTAAAATGTTTCTTTTGTTTCTTTGTATGGTTTTTGCTGACCCACTCTGCAGCCCCAGGCTAGAGTCCCATGGTGGTTACGTTAGTTCACGGAAACTTCAAACTCTTGGGCTCAAGTGATCCTCTTACCCCAGCCTCCAAGTAGCTGGGACTATAGGCGCCCACCACAATGCCTGGCTAGTTTTTCCATTTTTAGTAGAGTTGGGGGTCTCCCTCTTGCTCGGCTGGTCTCAAACTCCTGAGCTCAGGCAATCTACCCAGCTGGACCTCCCAGAATGCTAGGGTTACAGGCAGGAGCCACCACACTGGACCCAAAATCTGTTTCTCTTAAAAGACTAGTAGAACTAGCAAACTTGTGAAAGTCTTATCAAAAACAAAAGAAAGGACAGGTGGGTCCTAGCACTCTGCGAGGCCAAGGTGGGAGGATCACTGGAGGGCAGGAGTTCAAGACCAGCCTGGCAAAAGTGAGAGTCCCCTTCCCCCAGTAAAAACAGAAAAACTAGACAGGTGCGGTGGCTCCCACCTGTGGTCCGAGCTACTCAGGAGCCTGAAGCAGGAAGATTGGGTGAGCCTAGGAATCTGAGGCAGCGGGCAGCAAGTTGGATTTGGCCAATGATTTGTAGTTTTATTTAGAGCTTCACATTTTTGGTCACAGGGTCTAGTTCAGGGAAGGACGCAATATGCAGTCAGAGCCAATGAGACTCAATTCTAGAACTTTGTGAGTCTGTTGGGAAGAGAACATCACTGTTTCCTATTACAGGTGTTTGCTGGAGGAGAGGGGTTTAGAGATGCTGCCAGCTGTTTGCTACCATGAAGAAACCACTGTGTAAAAATGAAGCTAACATTGAGGAACACACAGCCAAGAGTTGGAAACAGGGACACGTAATGAGGGTATTTGAACCCCGGGAGTTAGGTGAACCTGAAGCTACCTTTGGACTTTTCAAGTACTTGAGCCTGCATGTTCTTTTATTTACGTAAGCCTATTTAAGGTTAGTTATCTATCATTTGTATTCAAATGATTCATTTATTTCTTCATTCATTTAAAAAACATTGATTGAGTCCAATCTACCAACCAGTGTTCTAGGGTGGGAACATCCCAGTATATAAGGTAAATGAGCCCCCTGTTCTTTTTTTTGAGACAGAGACTCAAACTGTTGTCCTGGGTAGAGTGCCGTGGCATCACAGCTCAGAAGAACCTCCAACTCTTGGGCTTAAGTGATTCTCTTGCCTCAGCCGCCCAAGTAGCTGGGACTACAGGTGCCCACTACAATGTCCAGCTATTTTTTTGTTGTTGTTGTAATTGTCATTGTTGTTTGGCAGGCCCAGGCTGGATTTGCTTCGGTGTATGTGGCTGGCCCTCTAGCCGCCTGAGCCACAGGCGTGGAGCCCAGCTCACTGTTCTTATGACACTTATATACTAATGGAAAAAGTCGGGTGCTAAATATAGTAAATAAATAAATGCTGTCATTTCAGACACTGAGTTCTATGAAGAAAATGAGGCAGGGTGGGCTAAGCAGTGGCTGTTTCTTTTTTGTTTGTTTTTTGAGACAGCATCTCAAGTTGTCGCCCTGAGTAGAGTGCCATGGCATCATTATAGTTCACAGCAACCTCCAACTCTTGGCTCTCAAGCCATCCTCTTGCCTCTGTTTTTCTATTTTTAGTACAGACAGGGTCTCACTCTCGCTCAGGTTGGTCTCGAATTCATGAGATCAAGCAATCCACCCACCTTGGCCTACAGGTATGAGCCACTGCGCACGGCCAGTGGCTGTTGGATAAAATGGTTAGGAGACACCTCTCCAAGGAGAGGCCAGAGTGATGGGGAGGAGACAGCCTCCATGAAACACCTCCGGAAAAGTGTTCCACGCAGAGAAACCAGCAAGAATATAAGCTGGAAGAAGGAGGGAGCTGGGATGTCTAAAGAGCAGCAGGAGAGCAAGTGTAGCCGAGACAGGATGGGTAAAGCAGAGGATGCTGTAAGATGAAATTGGAGGGGAAGGGGGGCGGTCTCAGCAGCCCATTAGAGGCATTTTCCACATTAGATATAATGGAAGGCTGCTAGAGGATTTAGGGGTTTTTTTACGAAAGGAATGACAGAAACTTTATGCATATACATAATTTCCATGGTTGCTATGAAAAGAGAAAGAATGAAATTGGATGGCCTGGCGCTGGTAGCTCAAGTGGCTAAGGCGCCAGCCACATACACCACAGATGGCAGGTTCAAGTCCAGCTGGGCCTGCCAAGCAACAATGTCAGCTACAACCAAAAAAATAGCTGGGTGTTAGTCTCAGCTACTTGGGAGGGTGAGGCAAGAGAATTGCTTAAGCCCAGGAGCTGGAGGTTGCTGTGAGCTGTGATGCCACAGCATTCTATCTAGGGTGACAGCTTGAGGCTCTGTCTCAAAAAAAAAAAAGAAAGAAAGAAAAAAGAAAAGAAACAACTCAGAGGCTCCTGTAGTGGTGCAGGTGAGAGATGAAAGTGAGGTTTAGGTTAGGATGGGAAGTTATGTTAAAGCTCAGCTGTGGTTGGATTGAGGGGATGGTTACTTTAAAAGGTGGAAAACAACAGTGACTACTGATGGGTTATGTTATGAGTTAGAGCATAAGGAACTAACAGTGCCATTAGCTAAGAAAGGAATAATTGCAAAAAGAGTGGACTTGGAGGGAGTGAGAATTGAAAGTGATATTGGTTTGTTTTTGTCTTTCTTGAGACTGGGTCTTGTTCTCTTGCCCAAGCTGGAGTGCAGTGGCATCACAGCTCCCCACAGCCTCAAACTCCTGGGGTCAAGTAATCTTCCTGCCTCAGTCACCTGAGTAGCTAGTACTACAGGTGGGCAGCACCACATTCAGCTAATTTTAGTAATTTTTGTAGAGAAGGGATCTCACTGTATTGCCCAGGCTGATCTTGAACTCCTGCCTTCAAGTGCTCCTCCTGCCTTAGCCTTCCAAAGGGCAGGGAATACAGGTATAGGCTACTGTGCCAGCTAATTTTGATGTTGTTAGGGTTGAGATGTCCAAGAGATATCTAAGTGGATATAGGAGAACACATCTGAGTCCAAGAGATACCTAAGTGGATATAGGAGAACACATCTGAATACTCTAGACAGGAATTCACTCATCTGAATACTCTAGACAGGACTTCTGGATATAGGAGAACACATCTGAGTCCAAGAAATATCTAAGTGGATATAGGAGAACACATCTGAATACTCTAGACAGGAATTCACACATCTGAATACTCTAGACAGGACTTCTGGATATAGGAGAACACATCTGAGTCCAAGAAATACCTAAGTGGATATAGGAGAACACATCTGAATACCCTAGACAGGAATTCTGAAAATGAATAAAGAGAGACGTCATCAGGAAAATACATTACACTCAAAGGCACAGAAGTGGATAGAGAAGAAGGCTGAGGACTGGCCTCTAGGCGTGCCAGGACCTTCCACACATAGTGGCCAAAAGGAGGAAGAGGAGCAAGTTTAGCTAAAGAGAAATGGCCAGTAAGGTGGGAATAAGACCAGAAGATCACGGGACCCCAGATGTCAACAAGAGAAATGGAAGGAGACATAGTTAATTGTGTAGCAATAATATCCTGAATTGAGGACAGAGAATTGCCAAGTAGATTTGGCACAACGGAGGAAGGTCTCTGGTGCCTTTGGCAGTAGTGGTCTCAGTGGTGTGGGACGGGGGTGGGGACAAAAGCATTTATGGAATGGAATACACTAGGAATATAGACAAGTTTTTCAAGAAGTTTTGTTTAAGTGTGAGATTGTGCCAAGTGTTGCAAGGACTTTTGAATCCATACGGTCATAAAATTTTGGAAGGAAAACAGAGAATTGTGGAAAATGGAAGAATTCTTTTAAAATAGGAAATTTGACTAAAAGGCTGTAGAATTTTCCTACTAGTATGTAGGAAGGAAAGTATTCAAATGAAATTCCAGAACTCTAAGTAGTATCTACCAGAAACCCAGAGCCAACACCATTTTTAATAATAAAATAGAAACATTAAAATAAGGATCGAGTACAGAATGTCAAGTATCACCACTGTTATTCCACGTTGTACTTGAATCCTAGCCAATGCAGTGGAAGCAAAAAGTAAAATTAGGTGTAATATTTGAAAAGATTTTTATTATTTGCATGTTGTAAAATCAGTAAGTGGAATGATTATAAACCAGTTCTCTGAATGCGGATCCCAACATGAATGAAGTTTGTTGATGTTTTTGTTTACATATAAGTAAGATGAAAGTGAAACAACTTGCCCAAGCTTCTTTGGTTGGTCAATGATGTGAGTGATTTCTTGGTTAAATGGAAAAATAGTTTTCAAATATGGCAAGAGTATTTCCTCAATTTTCTGTGGTATTCACAAGATAATGACTCCGGATATGACATACACTAAAGTTTAATCTCTATCTTAGTCTGAAAAACATCCCTGAGGCTGCATAAAAGGTTTATTTAGCTCATGGTTCTAAAGGCTGGGAAGTTCAAGGGCATGGCTGTGGCTTCTGGAGAGGGCTTTCGTGCAGCATCACAGCGTGGTGGAAGAAGTCAGAGCAGCGGTTCTCAACCTGTGGTTCATGACCTGCAGGAACTGTACTAAAGGGTCGTGGCAGTAGGAAGGTTGAGAACCACTGAGTCAGAGGGGAAAGTGAACATGTGGAAAGAGAGAAAAAACTCGAAGGGTGTCCAGACTTTGTTTAATAACCCACTCTCTTGAGAACTAATCCATTCCCTAGAGAACTAATTTAATGTGAGAACTCACTCATTATCCCAAGAATGGCACCAAGACATCCAAGAAGGACATCCAGCCCTATGATCAAAACGCTCCCACTGAGTCCCACCCTCCAGCACCGCCACCCTGGGGATCAAATCTCAACATGAGTTTGGGTGAGGACAAACTCAAATCATATCCACACCCTGGCAACTTCCATTATTAGCCCTTTGTCAATGACTTTATTAAGTCAAGACAATTAATAAAACAATAAATCAAGACCTGATTTGCAACATTTGCTGATTTTCATAATGTAAATATAGTACTCCATATAGTACAGTATAATGATGGTGGCTCTCAAGTCACTGAATGTGGAGTCAGAAGAGACACACAGTAAAAAAATGTTATAAAGAATTTCCAGGGAGGCTGAGGCGGGAGGACTGCTTGAGGCCAGGAGTCCAAAACCAGTCTGAGTAACATAGTAAGACCCCCTCCCATAAGTCCACCAAAAACAAACAAACAAATAAATAAAAATAATTTCCAATCCCCAGAAACAATGGGAGCAAATAACCTGGAGAACATAGATAATAGTAAAAGGTAATAAAACAATTAGCATTTGATGAGCTTTGAGCATTTATTACCTTTATTGTCATGTAATCTATTTGATTGTAAGTTTACATAATTTAATTTTTAATAATGGGTATGTTTGACAACCATCCTATAAGATTTCTGAAAACAATTGAATGTTGTGAATTGGCATAAGCCAGCTGTAGGGCATCATATAATTGTGTATCTAGAAAACCAAGGAGGAGCAAGTGAAAAACTAATAGAACCAAAAGAACATTCAGTTGACTCGGTTGGATATACAACACAATTATATAATGTAGAGTAAAAAACAGAGATTCACAATAGCAACAAGAAGAAGAAAATAAGAAAAGCCTAATGTATAACGCGTCTATTAAGAGAAGTATAAAATTTTATTCATTTGCATTTTAAAAGACATGAATAAATGCAGAGATATATCGTGTTCTTGCATAGGAGTAGCTAATGTTGTAAAGATGTAAATTCTCTCCCAAAGTAATTCATATGGCAATCTCAATCAAAATTCTAATAGAATTCGATGTGGACATTGGCGAGCTGATTCTGAAGTTTGCCAGAGCAGAACATACCCATGGATAAATTTTGAAAAGACTTGCTCCCCTAGATACAAAAACATTCTGAAGAACATTGGTAATTACAATAGTGAGAGTCTGTCGGGCATGGTGGTTCACACTTTGGGAGGCTGAAGCAGAAGGAACACTTGCGGCCAGGAGTTCAAGATTAGCCTGGGCAACAAAGCCAGACTCTGTCTCTACAAAAAAAAAAAAAAAAAAAAAAAATAGAAAAATTAGCTAGGCATGGTGGCACGCTTCTGGAGTCCCAGCTACTTGGGAGGCTGAGGAAGGAGGATGGCTCAAGCCCAGGAGTCTGAGGTTGCTGTAGGCTAAGATCACGCCACTGTACTCCAGCCTGGGCAACAGAATGAGACACTCTCTCAGTAAAAGGGTTGGGGAGAGGAGAGAGAGAGGAAGAAAACTTAGAGTAAGATGAAATAGTGAGAGTCTGGTGCAGGAATAATCAAATCTGTTGATGAGAGGGAGGAAGAGTTCATTTGCTACAGAAATGTTATAATAGATGTTAAAGGAGGCAATTCCTATCAGTGGGGAAAAACAAGGAGAGCTCAAAGAATGAGTGTTAGGAGAATTGGTTTTCCTTTGGAAAAAGCAATCAAATGATCATCCCTCATTAAAAATACATCCAACTATACACATCTGATTTGTGTTCTTTTCCCTATCTCCTAACGAAAATATTAAAACTTCCACTATCTCATGTCAAACAAAAAAATTAATTCCAGATGCCTAACAACAGTAAACATTCAAGAAAGAAATGATTTTAAGAAAGCACAGGAAGTTATTTTGGTAATCCTAGCATGGTGAAAGATTTCCTTAGTAAGACACAAAACCTGGAAGCAATGAAGGAAGTAATAGACAGATTCTTAAAAACAACTTTTGTGTATGGCAAAAGAATCGATAATTCAAGGTAAAAAAAAGTTATAGATGGAGAAATATTTGCTAAAAATATTACAGTCAAGGAAATGTATTAACAATGTTTTAAGAGATCTTAAAAATCAACAAGAAAAAGATAAGCAACCCCAATTAAAAGAAAAATCTTAGCCATCTCTGTCCAATAGAAATATCACGTGAACAACATGTATAATTTAAACTTTTTAGTAGCCATGTCAAAATCATTTAAAGCAGTACTATCTTATTATTAAGACATGGAACCAATACAAAAATATGAATAAGATATTTTACATTCTTTTTTTAGAATAAGTCTTTGAAATGTCTGTGTATGTATGTTTCGGGTTTTTTGTTTTTTTTTTAGAGAGGGTCTCACTATGTTGCCCAAGTTGTTTCAAACTCCTGGCCTCAAAAGCCATCCTCCTTTCTTGGCCTCCCAGAGTGCTGGGATTACAGGCATGAGCCACTACACTGGGCCTGAATTTTCTATGTATTTTATACTAACAGCACAAGTAAATCCAGGCTACCTACATTTCAAGTGTTCACTAGCCACATTTGGATAGTGGCTATCTTTTTTTTTAAATTTTGGGGACAGAGTCTCTTGCTATCACCCTGGGTAGACTGCCACAGTGTCACAATTCACAGTAACCTCCAACTCTTGTGCTTAGGCGATTCTCTTGCCTCAGCCTCCCAAGTAGCTGGGACTACAGGCGCCCGCCACAGTGCCTGGCTATTTTTTTTGTTGCAGTTGTCATTGTTGTTTTAGCTGACCCAGGCCAGGTTTGAACCCCAGCCTGGATATATATGGCTGGCGCCCTACCCACTTAGCTACAGGCGTCACCCCTTTTACCTTTTGATTTGTCTCCCCCAAAGGGCAGACTTTTGCCAGGATAACAACACCAAAACTCGCCATCTGTCACCAACTTGTGACTTCTGAATTAGCCCTCAGTTGGTCAAGGAGACAGATTTGAGGCATTTTCTCCCAGCTCCCTGGTAATATCATCTGCAATAAATTTCCTTTCTTCTTTGGCACTCTTCATTGTCTCAGTAGTGGCTTTCTGTGGACCAAGGGCAGAACCCCCTGTGGGTTCAGTAACTGTGGTTTAAAGTGATCTTTTGAGAACCCAATTCTAGCCCCACTCACGGCAACCATTGAGATCAGCCAAGTTCAGGCCATCACAGTTTAGGATAGGTACACATAGCCAGGTCAGGGTCTTGAAGTGAGTCTTGGCAAATCACCTGCTGTGTAAATTGAGCTGTTTGTCTGGGTGAACAGGTTACTGCCTCAGTTGTATTCAAGTGCAGAAATTTCCTGAAGCAGCAGTGAAGTTACCAATTGGTTACAATCTTCTCCTGGGCATAGTCCTCCTGGATCCAACCAAAAAAGATGCTGAATGGGGCATTTCCATACTCCAAATTCTGTCTCTCTCTCCTCCTAATTGTTAACACAGCTGTTCTCAGTCCATAGACCTAATAGTTATACTGTTGCTATAGCAGGCTGCAGTTCTTATTAGTGAGCAGGAGACTGCAAGGTATGTGCATCCATTAAGACTTTCTTAGCAGTACAACACTGAACTGCCCACTTCCAAATTTCTTTTTTTTTTTGGTTGGGGCCCAGTTTGAACCCGCCACCTCTGGTCTATGGGGCTGGAGCCCTACACCTTGAGCCAAAGGCGCCACCCCCAGATTTCTTGTTATGTGAAAAAAAAATTGATTAAGCCTGTGTAATTAGGTTTGTATTGCAGACAGCAAAATCCATTTCCCAGTCCACATACTCTGCAAAGGAATAATTATTACACGTGAAGGAGCCTTAAGCTTGGAAAGGATTTTCTGGAAAGAGAGACACGAACACAGGCTGCGGCTGAAAGTTCTTCTAAACCATGCTAAGGAGATTGGATTTTCTCTGGGGTGCAAGAGAGAGCCTCTTAAAAATTAGTCCAAAAAAAAGACATGATGGCTAGGCACCCATAGCTCAGTGGTTACCACATGCAATGAGGCTGGTGGGTTCAAACCCGCCAGGCCTGCTAAACAACAATGGCAACAACAACAACAAAATAGCCAGGCCTTGCGGCAGGCGCCTGTAGTCCCAGCTACTTGGGAGGCTGAGGCAAGAGAATCTTTTAAGCTCAAGAGTTTGAAATTGCTGTGAGCTGTGATGCCACAGTGCTCTACCACGGATGACATAGTGAGACTCTGTCTGCAAAAAAAAAGATCAGATTTGTGTTTTGAAAAATTCTGTTGGCATTTTAGAAAATAGATTCAAGGAAGGCTAGAGTAGAATCAAGAAGCCTACAGAGAGAACACGGAATGACCTGAAATAAATGCAAAGGGTCTGAACTGTGGTGATGGCTATAAGGAGTCATTCATTCGTTTCTCCATTCCGTGAGTATTTATTAAATTTCTCCTATTAGGCACTGTGCTGGGCATTGGGGATTCAATAATAAATAACCCAAATAGTCCCTGTGGGCTTATCATTCAATACATGTTGAAGCCCCAGTTTATGCCAAATGCTTCATGTTCACCTCAATTACTATTCACACTGTGTGTGGCGGGGGGAGTAGTATTATCATCTTCCTTTACAAATGAAAACCCAAGGACATTAGAGAAATGTGCTCATTGGAGAGATCTTGAGGAGGTTGACGAATTTGATTTCTTCTAACACAGAATGTGGCTTTGGGATCCTACAGGTCTTATATTTTCCCCTCCTCCATTTGCAGCTGTCTTTTTTTTTTTTTTTTTTGAGACAGAGCCTCAAGCTGTCACCCTGGGTAGAGTGCTATGGCATCACAGCTCACAGCAACCTCTAATTCCTGCGCTCAAATGAGTCTCTTGCCTCCACCTCCCAAGTAGCTGGGACTACAGGCGCCCGCCACAACGCCCGGCCATTTTTTGGTTGCAGCCGTCATTGTTGTTTAGCGGGCCCTGGGGCTGGATTCGAACCCGCCAGCTCAGGTGTACGTGGCTGGCACCTTAGCCCATTGAGCCACAGGCACCGAGCCCCATTTGCAGCTTTCTATTGGATTGTTAATTGACTGGCCTCTTCTTAGAAACTGCTTCTTTCTTTTTTTGGACACAAAGTCTTGCTCTGTCTCTCAGACTGGAGCACAAGAGTGAGACCACAGCTCACTACAGTTTCAAACTTCTTGCCTCAGAGATGCTCCCACCTCAGCCACCAGAGTAGCTGGAACCACAGGCACGCACCACCACACCCAGCTAATTTTTAAAATTTGGGGCAGAAATGGGGTCTCGTTATGTTGCCCAGGCTGGTCATGAACTCTTGGCCTCAAGTGATCCTCCCACCACAGCCTCCTAAAACACTGGGATTATAGGCGTGAACCACTGTTCATGGCCTTCTGCCCATTTTTCTAGCCTCAATGTAAACCTTTCCATTAAATTTGTGAGCAACCCATGACTTTCCAGTAAAGCCCTTTTCTGCTTAACTTAGTCAGAAATGGTTTCTGTAGCATGCAAACAAGCACCGTCACCACCATCTGTCTACGTACTGAGCGTATGTCTGAACTACAACTCTGGTGTGTCCTCAGCTCCACCACCGCCGTGTTCACACTCCCCGCCCTGCCTCTCCCAGGAACCTCCTGAGCCATTGCCCTCACACTACACCTTCACCTTCACAAGAGCAACCTAGTTTTGCCACCTTCCTTGCTTTACCCTGGAAGCTCCTCCTTGCTACAGGATAAAATCCAAAAACTCTTTGGCATGGAGGTCCCTGTTCTTGCATAATCTGACATTATTCTAGCTCTCCAGTCTCCTTTCCCCCACTTACCTCGTGAACTTCACCTTACGCTGAAGTGAGTGGCCTCCCACGCACACACTCCCATCCCACGATCAGCTCCCCCACTCACCAGCACTGTGACCTGGGAAAATCTATTCGTCCTCTCTCAACCTCAGTTTTCCCCATAAAACGTGCTATTGCACTGATGTGGTGAGTCATTGGGTAGACTCAGATGTTAGATAAATAACAGTCGTGCAATAGTGCCTGGCACAAAGCAACATGGTGCAACCATTGGCCTCCTTTCTTTCTCTGCGGACACAAATGGATCAAGTTTCACAGGGACCAATGCGGGGGCAGCTCATGTGACAGCCCTGAGGCCACGCCGGATGGAGGTCAAATACTGGGCAGTAAGAACATGCATGAACCCCTGCCCGTGCTCCAGGCATGGTCTGCTTGTTTCACCTGTTGTGTCTATTTGTCTTTCAGACGATCTTTGTTGGCTTCTGGAATTAGTGGAGGGGAGGACTCTCCTGAGACTCCGCTGAAGGGGAAAACACTGAATGATTTCAGAACACGAACAGGACTACAGAATAAAGACCTGTTCTTCCCCAGATCAGGTGGAATCGTTCATTACAGCTTTGGAACAAAATGACCCTTAGTAATTCTCTATCTTTAGCTACAAAATTATTATTATATTCATGACCTTGCTACCTGACTCCTTGCATTAAGGGTTTTGTTTTTTTATTGTTTGAGTCTCCACACTGGAAACAATTTTGTATGAGGTTAATTAGTACTTTATGTTCTAAAAAGGACATTTAGGGAGATATACTATGTGCGTTTATTTTTATATATCCATAGGCTCTCTGTACTCCAGGCAAAGCAAACCAGAAGAATGACATATTCTCTCTCTTTTTTGTTTTTTGCAGGGTTTTTTTTGACCAGGGCTAGGTTTGAACTCGCCACCTCCAGTATATGGGGCCAGTGCCCCACTCCTTTGAGCCACAGGCACTGCCCGAATGATATATTGTCATTCCACAGATCTTCAAATTTACCTTCCCTTCCTTTACCACACATCATTCATTCTCTTACTCAGTTGAGGTAACCCTGCATTGTCATTTTTTTCTTTTCAGACAGAGTCTCACTCAGTCACTCTGGGTAGAGTGCTGTGGCATTGTAACTCACAGCAACCTCAAACACTTGGGCTCAAGAGATCCTCTTGCCTCAGCCTCCCTGGTAGCTGGGACTACAGCCTGCCACAACACCTGCCTATTTGTTTTAGAGGCAAAGTCTCGCTCTTGCTCAGGCTGGTCTCAAACTCCTGAGCTCAAGCAATCTACCCGCTTTAGCCTCCCAGGGTGCTGGGATTACAGACATGAACCACCATGCCTGGCCCATTCTTCAGTGTCATTTTAACTGCATACCCATGTAATTGCTAAACCACTTCACATCCCAGTAATAATAAAGGAACAGCCTTTGTCCTTGGCTTACCCGCTGGTGTTGTGACCGAGTTCCACTGACGGTCTCCCCCTTTTCTTTCGGGGATTCTTTAGGTAATACGTTGCAAATTGACTGACTCTTTAAGTTCTCCCCTTTAGTGCCTGACACTCAGGGCCGCGTGAAATTGCCTCTTAGAATCCTCCCCTATATTTTGTGGTTAAAATTTCTAATCTCATGGGAGTTTATTAGTAACAACAAGTTGTCTGATGAAACCCATGATCTGTCCCATTTTTCAGTTTTTTTCCCCTAAACATCTGTCGAATTCCTTTTATCCACAGGGAACCTTAATGGAAGCGGCAGATGCCAGAGCACTACTGTGTCTGCTGACCTTGGCCGCCGCCCGTGAAGGTGCTTCCTTCCCCCATCCCTCTCTTCCTCAGCATCTTTCTTCACCTCCTCCTAAGCCTGCACCTGTATCCCCCACACTCCACACACTGGACCCTCCCCAAGATTCCTGTTTTTCCTCCCTCCCCAGTCTCATCTCAATCTGGGAACAGACGGGAGCTCTTGTTCACACCACCCCGTCTCTCGCCCAAATAGACAATGTATTTTCCTTTTATAAAAATAGAATTTAAAAGAATGTGCTCAATATTGTTCTAACATGATATCACATTCCCTTTTTTCTTTTTCTTTCTTTTTTTTTTGAGTCAGGGTCTTGTTCTGTTGCCCTGGCTAGAGTACAGTGGGGTCTTCATAGCTCACATAGCTTAAACTCCTGGGCTCAGGCAATCCTCCTGCCTCAGCCTCCCAAGTAGCTGAGACTGTATACTCATGCCACCAAACTGGCTAATTTTTCTATTTCTTTAGAAAATAGAGACTCCTAAACTCAAGCAATCCTCCCACCTTGGCCTCCCAGAGTGCCAGGATTACAGGCGTGAGCCACTGTGTCCAGCAGGTGCCTTTATTCCTTTTAAATAAATACTTTAAATAATGTTTCTGCTATTATTTATGAGCCCATAGGCTCTAACATAGGAAAATACTCATAAGAGCGTATGTCCTATATTGTTTTCACAAATTAGAGCATATCATCAGGGCACTTATTTTTCATCCTTTATTTTTATTATTCTAATCTTTCTCTTGCCTTTAAAAGTCATGAGCTAGAGCAAGGGTCCTCAAACTACAGCCTGAGGGCCACATGCAGCCTGCTGAGGACATTTATCCAGCCCACCAGGTGTTTTTGCCGCCACTGCTTGTCCTGCTTAGCAGCTGACTCATCCTGAGCCCGCAAAATCTGTTAGCAGAAAAACCATTGGTTGCATCCCCAAACAAAACATGTGTGGATTCACTGGAAAAGTTGCAAAAGGAGTTCCAATTTAGATTTAAAGAGCTTCATCTCCATGAACAGGATATATAGCTTTTCCATAACCCATTTTCTATTGACATTGAAAATGTGGATATGATTTACCAAATGGAACTGGCTGGATGACAGAATTGTGACTCTCTAAAAGACACATTCAAATCAAGCAGCCTTCCTAATTTCTATGCATCTCTCCCCTCTGAGACATATCCTCATCTCAGGAACCATGCACTCAAAATGGCAACCGTCTTTGGCAGCACTTATGTCTGTGAACAGACTTTTTCCAGAATGAAACATCTGAAATCTCCAACCAAATCTAGACTAACTGATGCACACGTGCATCACTTGTTACGACTAACAGTGACAAATATGGAACCAGACATTGACCATCTCATTAGCCAAAAGCAGGCCCATAGCTTCCATTGAAATACTAGTAAGTTTGTTGATTTAACTTTACTTGTTCTTCATTTTAAATATTGTATTTGTTCCTGTTTTGTTTTTTTACTTCAAAATAAGATATGTGCAGTGTGCACAGGAATTTGTTCATAGTTTTTTTTTAAACTATACTCTGGCCCTCCAATGGTCTGAAGGACAGTGAACTGACCCCCTGTTGAAAAAGTTTGAGAAGCCCTGAGCTAGAGATACTGAGCTCCATCAGCCCATCTCATTGGAGACTGGGAGATTCCAAGAGAGAAAATGATGAGCAAAGCCATCTAGACCCACCCAAACTCCACGGAAATGTGGCGTATTCTACATGACTGCTCTCTCCTATCACATGACAGGCCTTATATTATGAGGAGAGCTCTGCATTATTCCCATTTTACAGGTGAGAAAACAGGTAGGGATTGTCCACAATTATATAACTGGAAAAAGTAATCCTATATCTAGTCATCCTGGCGTGATAAACTTCCCATTCGGAAACATGTGAAATTGTAGTGAAAATAGAATGGGAAAAGATATTTGTATATTGCACAGTGGGAAAGGATATTTGCATATTTTGAATCAGACAAAAGCTTGATAGGATCTACAGAGAACTCAAATGAATCAACATAAAAAAGCCAACAATCCCTTATATCAATGGGCAAGAGAAATGAACAGAACCTTCTTGGATGAAGGCAGACGAATGGCTAACAAACGTACAAAAAAATGATCATCATCAAAGAAATGCAAATCAAAACCACCCTGAGATAGCACCTGACCCCAGTGAGAATGGCCCACATCACAAAGTGCAGATGCTGGTGTGGATGTGGAGAGAAGGAACACTTTTACACTGCTCGTGGGACTGCAAATTAATACAACCCTTTTGAAAGAAAGTATGGAGAATCCTCAAAGAACTCAAACTAGACCTCCCATTTGATCCTGCAATCCCATTACTGGGCATCTACCCAGAAGAAAACAAATCCTTTTTATCATAAGGACACTAGAACTAGACTGTTTATCACAGCTCAACTTACAATCGCCAAAATGTGGAAACAGCCTAAATGCCCACCAACCCAGGAATGGATTAACAAGCTGTGGTATATGTGTACTATGGAATACTAACCAGCCACTAAAAAAGATGGAGACTTTACATCTTTTGTGTTAACCTGGATGGAGTTGAAACACATTCTTCTTAATAAAGCATCATAAGAATGGAGGAATAAGAATCCAATGTACTCAATTCTGATATGAGAACAATTGATCACCTAGTACGTGGTAGGGGGTGGGGAAATGGGGGAGGGGAAAGAAGGAAGGAGAGAGGGGTGTGGGGGGCCACGGTGCATCCCACATCTCTTGTGGAACACAATTATAAGAGGGACTTTACCTAACAAATGCAATCAGTATAACCTGGTTCTCAACAATAATAAAAATCAATATATGCAATTTTAAATTGCACGTGAATGTTATGCCAATAAATAAATAAATAAATAAAAACAAGAAAAAAGTAAAAGAAAATGCTTCTGATCTAATTTTTCTCCAGCGTAAACATTCCAATGCTACTTTTTAAACTATCGGCAGTGGGACAGAATATCTGTTTATGCAGAAATTAAATAATATAAACCACTAACCAAATATAAGGAAGATTTTGCGGTATAGCCTTTAACTGTTGGACCCAAATATACACTCTCCCCACTTTATTCTGAGTAGGCAAGGGAATCCCACTACAACACATCCATTCCTACAAAAGAGAAAGTCACTAGTTAAATTATTAACATTAATAATGTGTTAATATTATACACTTAAACATTTATCAGGTAATGCGTGTGGAAAGATATGCTTCTCTGAACACACACATTAAAAATGGAAGGAAAATGAAGCCCAGGCTAGAAAAGGCTTCATTGATAAAATCAGTCACCAATGTTTTATTGAACCAATACTAGAAAATCATTTCCACTGGTTAAAAAAAGCAGTATTGGCCAACAAGCATGGTGGCTCAGGCCCGTAATCCCAGCACTTTGGAAGGCCAAAGCAGGAGGATCACTTGAGGCCAGGAGTTCAAAACAACCCTGGGTAACATAGAGAGACCCTGTCTATATAAAAATATTTTTTAAAAGATAACCAGAATTACTATTTCTATTATTATGTATTACACAGTATTTTTCTTTTCAGAATTACAAATGTTGCTTTGCCCTTCTCCCCCAAAAGTCCCATTAACATGGTTAATGTCTTTTGTAAATAGATATTAAATGTTCATTAGATTATTACAAAACAATTCCCAATAAAACCAAAACTTAATCTGTATTAACAAAAATTTCTCCAACAATAACCATCACCATAGTTTGATTTATTATATTCTTTTAAGTCTTCTATTCTGTTACTGAAGTAAAAAAAAAAAAACTCACAAATATAAGAATGAAAACAAAGCAAAATCTGACAAAAAAGATTAGTAGAATCGAATAGAATGCAAAAATAAACCCATATACACAGGGTCAATTGATTTTATTTATTTAGAGACAGTCTCACTTTGTTGCCCCCAGTGGAGTGCTGTGGTGTCACAGCTCACAGCAACCTCCCGCTCTTAGGCTTAGGCGATTCTCTTGCCTCAGCCTCCCGAGTAGCTGGGACTACAGGCGCCCGCCACAACGCCCGACTATTGTTTGTTGCAATTTGGCAGGGGCCAAGTTCGAACCCGCCACCCTGGGTATATGGGGCTGTCGCCCTGCTCACTGAGCCATAGGCGCTGCCCATGGAGTCAATTGATTTTCAATAAAATACAATAGTAATTTAGCACAGAAAAGATAGGGTTTTTTTTTTCAACAAGGGTGCAGGAATAATTAGATAGCCATATGCAAGATAAATAAATAAATAAACATTAATTCATACCTCATGCCATATGCAAAAAGTTCTTCAAAATGCATCGTAGTCCTAAAACATAAAACTGTAAAACTTCTAAAAGAAAAGTAAGAGAAAATCTTTGCGACTTCAGTTTGCACAAAGACTTCTTACATATGATCCACAAAAGAAAAAACTGGTAAGCTGGACTTCATGAAGGTTAAGAATTTATGGACTTGGTGAGGTGGCTCATGCCTGTAACCCCAGCACTCTGGAAGGCCAAGGTGGGTGGATTTCCTGAGCTAGCGTGAGACCCCATCTCAAAAAATGGCCAGGCATTGTGGCAGACACCTGTAGCCTCAGCTACTTGGGAGGCTGAGGCAAGACAATCACTAGAACCCGAGAGTTTGAGATTACTGTGAGCTATAACACCACGGCACTCTAACAAGGGTGACCAAGTGACTCTGTCTCCAAAACAAACAAACAAACAAAAAAAGATCAAGAATTTATGCTTTTTGAAAGATACTGTTATGATAATAAAAACAAACCACGAACTGGGAAAAAATGTTTTCAAGTCACATATCTGATAAAGGTCTTCTACCTAAAATATATGAGGAGCCCTTAAAAATGTAATCATAAGAAGACAAACAATCCAATTTTCTTTTTTCTTTTTCAAAAGGTCATGTTGACTTCAGAAACAATCTAATTTTAAAAATAGGCAAAGCTCAGCCCTACTATGAAGCTAATTTATAGCTTTCATATGAAGGGTATAACACAGCTATAGCATAAGAATATGGGGAAAGGGGCAAGGGTCGGGAGGTGAGAGGGAGGTTGGGGTGGAGGGAGGTAATTGGTGGGGCCACACCTATGGTGCTTCTTAGAAGGGTACAGGTGAACCTTACTAAATGCAGAATACAAATGTCTTCATATAATAACTGAGAAAATGCCAGGAAGGCTATGTTAATCAGTTTGATGAAAATCGTTCAGATTTTATATGAAACCAGCACATTGTACCCCTTGATTGCACTATTGTACACAGCTATGATTTAATAATAAAGACAAAAAAATTAAAAAAAATAAATATAAAAATAAAAATGGGCAAAGGAGTTGGGCAGACAGCTCACCAAAGAAGATACAGAGATAGCAACGAAGCACCTGAAAAGATACTCGCCATCACTGGTCACCAGTAAAATGCAAATTAAAACCACAAGGTGATTCTACTATGATCCCACTGAAAAGGCTAAAATGAAAGATGCCAATCATTCCCAGATGGAGAGGATGGGGAGAAAGTAGAACTCTCTCATGTGCGGCCCGTAAGAACATAAAATGGTACAACTAGGAGACACTCGTACATAGATACACAGTACCATTTTAAAAATCCTAATGCAACAGGACAATATGGAGGCAATAAGAGAGGTTTTATCCTTAGTCCTTGCTTGGGTCCCGGTAAATGTTTTGGAAGACTCAGTTGTTGCTATCGCAGGAATCAAACTGGCTTCATCATATCTTTTCCCAATCTCGGGCTTTGGGACATGAAACTCAGAGCTCTTCTACTGCTGACCATGGAAGACAGAAATTATGCAAGAGTCTCAAGGAGAAAAAAGGAAAAAGAATAAAGAACAGAGAAAAAAGACCAGAAAAGTGCTGGAGGAGAAAAAAATGAAATAAGTTGAGAAAAAAAAGGGAAAAAAAAGAGGAAGGTAAGGAGAGTAACAAAACAATGTGAAAAAAAGGGAAAGAAACTGCTTAGATGGTTTAGGGGCAAGAGAAAGCATCCTTCCCACCCTCCAAAAGTTGGCTGGAAAATTAATTGCCAATAGGCAGGTTAATAGGAGAAAAAGATGCCCAAATTTACTAACTTGTATAAGCACTGGACACTTCAAGAGGGCATGATCGCCCAGTAACCCAATGATATCCAAATACTTACATGCCTTCTTTATAGGGAGGGTAAGATTTGGGGAATTGTGACCATTCTGAGGGCTGGTAAATGATTTTTAGGCGGAATGAATGGGCCCAGCTCTTGGACAATGACAAGCAAATTGTTCTCTTTGGAAATTGCGTGGGACCAGAGAACAGACCCTAGTCTGGGACAAAGTTCATCTGGGCTGCAGATGTGGTGTTTAATTTGTGGTCTCTTTCTCTGTGATAAGAGTTTTACTCTTGGCCAGGTGAGGCGGCTAATGTCTGTAATCCTAGCACTCTGGGAGGAGGAGGTGGGAAGATTCCTTGAGCTCGTGAGTTCGAGAGCAGCCTGAGTAAGATTGAGACCCTGTCATTACTAAAATAGAAAAAATTAGCAAGGCGTGGCAGACTCCTGTAGTCCCAGTTACTCAGGAGGCTGAGACTGGAGGATGGCTTGAGCCCCAGAGTTTGAGGTTGCAGTGAGCTATGATGACACCACTGCTCTCTAGCTGGGGTGACAGAGTGAGATTCTGTCTCCAAACAAACAGTTTTATTCTTCTCCACTCAATGAAATTCCAGGGAGGAGATCAAAGACAATGGTTTCCCTTTTGGGTGGCTCCAATTCTTAGATAGATTAGAGAATTTCAAAGAACAGCCTCACTCCATACCTTGGAGAGCCAAAGGAGCAGACCGAGGCGAAGGGGTGTGAGGTTACCAGATGATGGGTTTTGATGCGAGGATTGAAGAAGCTTGACACAGAGTCTGTGCCGGGGGACAGAGGAACTCTGGGAGAAGCCCTCCCAAGGAAACCTCAGGTCCATATTTATTATCATAAAACAGGAAGAAGTAGACAAAAGCTGCTTGTCTGATGTTAGCCCTGATTAGGGAAGACACGGAGAAGGTCAGATAGAATGTCTCCACCTTTGCTTTTTTGCAAAACCTTAGACCTCCAGCATCTAGAGACCTTTCTGGAGAATCTTTACCAGAACCATTAGGCTTGGTGTTGTCACACCTGACATGCACATTCTCTCTTGGAGGCCAGTTTTCTCATCTCCTGCACGTACACAACTCACATGCCATTCTCGTGATTCTCCACGTCACTCAGGCGGGAAGCAAGTCTTATGCTAAAGATCAGGGCACAATTGTCCCTACACCTAGGGGAGCTGGAGGTACTGGGGAAGGTCACAGAAAGCTTGAGGCAGCTGCTTTAGCTCAGCATGGCAAAGTGTCACGTTTAGGGGTATTGTTTTCTGAGCCCCAGCACAGATAGAGCTGCTTACATGTAATTTGCTTCTGTCTGTATAGACTGGGGCATATATGATACAGTGGTTTTATTGTTACAATTTTATTTTATTTATTTTTTTATATTGTTACAATTTTAAAAGCTAGAAATTCTTATGCAATTTTTAACAGGAACCTGGGTGGAACAGTTGTTAATGGCTCCTGAGTTGTGCAGGGCCCTCTCTGGGCCACCTTACGGAAACCCTCTGGAGAAGGACCACCGCCAAGTTCAAAATTGCGTGAGGATTGGATGATGCAGACGGGTGCCCTTATGGCCTGGTCTCCGTTCCCCGGAGGCTTTTCCTTTCTGGCGGTCATAACCTATCTGCTCTCCACAGAGATTTCCCCTTGGAGAGTCAAGCTTCTTGCCAAGTTATCTTTCAGCCAAAATCCATTCTCCTCTCCTTTACAGGGAAAAGAGGAAAACTAAATCCCACCCGTCCCTTTCTGAGCTGATTATTTTCCATTTGACTTAACGAGCTTCCCACCATGAGGCCAAGTTGATTCGTGCAGATAACGAAATCCTTCTTTTCACTTCTCACGCTGTACTCCAAACTTCGTGAACTTCAGCCATGGAGGGTCAAGGGCCTTAGCATGGCTGAAAAGAAGGATGCCACTGTGTTACTGAGATAAAGAAAACTTAAGCTCCTCTCCAAATTGATCTGCCCATCACGGACAGAGGAACTCACAGTGAACAAACATTTTTTTTGAGGCAGAGTCTTATTCTGTCACCCTGGGTAGTGCCCTGGCATCATCATAGCTCAAAGCAACCTCAGTCTCTTGGGCTCAAGAGATCCTCTTGCCTCAGGCTCTTGAGTAGCTGGGACTACGGGCACCCACCACAACACTTGGCTAGTTGTTTTTATTTTTAGTAGAGACAGGGTCTTGCTCTTGCTCAGGCTGGTTTAGAACTCCTGAGCTCAAGCAATCCACCTGCCTCGGCCTCCCAGAGTGCTGGGATCACAGGTGTGAGCCAACACAGCCGGCCTCACAGTGAAACTTTTAATATGTTCCCTGGGTATTTCTATAAGAATTGGTATTTTAAGTGTCTTCAAGTGGCTGACCAGTGTTTCAGAAGACGCACGGAAAATGTTCAGGAAATGTTTGGTGGCTCTGGATAAGGTGTCTGTCACCATCCTCTATTATACAGAGTGCTAAGCTCACAGGGACAGGCTCGCTGCTCTGAGACGTCAGGAGCCGGGAACACACGCTGAATGGAGGCACAGACCAGTGGCTCTGTGCATGTGGGAATCATTAAAGTCTGCAGCTTACAAGGAGCAACCCACAGAGGAAATAGACACGGTGAGAATCTCAGTGGTATAAATTCCTCTGTAGACCTCCCACCAGATGGGGATCTTTAAGTCAGAAGAACTAAGAAGCAGAGCCTGTTGGGCACAAGTAGAAATGACTTTCAGTTCGGCAGTCAGGGAATGGGACGATTTCTCTACTCAGACACATACTTAATGCTGGTACCTGGACTAAGGGAACTAGAAGACTTCTGCTTCTTTGGGAAAAAGGGAGGTGGTGAGCGAGCTTTTGCATTCTGCACCACCCACTCAAGGGACGCCCAAGGAGGAGCGGGAGGGGAGAGAGATTGCAACAGAAAGTTCAGAGACACAGGCCTGGGGCCAGCAAAGGAAGAAATCTCTGAGGGGTCCAGAACACCCATGAAAGCACATTATTTTTTCAAGTATCGACTTGGGATCTTGAATGAAAAATAAGAGATGAATTTTCACATGATTGATGTAAACCGTAAGCATTTTTCATTGATAAGTTTGTACTTCAAGGAATTTACAGATTTGCAGGTGAAGGTGAACAGAGCCAAGAGTAGACATTTGATATTGACCAAGTGGCTTTTAAGCAAAATGTTTCTTTTTGTTTTATATACTCTGGACATGTCCCAAATGAGAGTGACACTGGCAAGGAAGGGCCAAGACCAGCAGCAGTGGCTGGTACCTGTGATCCCAGCACTTAGGGAGGCCAAGGTGGGAGGATCACTTGAGCCTAGGGGTTCAAGACCAGCCAGGGCAACACAGTGAGACCCCATCTCTAGCAAAAAAGAAGGAAATTAGCAGCACATGGTGGTGGCTTATGCTGGTAGTCCCACCTACTTGGGAGGCTGAAGCAGGAAGATCCCTTGAGCCCAGGAGTTTGGGGCTGCAGTGAGCTATGACTGCAACTGCTCTCCAGCCTAGGAGACAGAGCAAGACCCTGTCTCTAAAAAGAAAAAAAATTATAATACAAATAAATAAAAGAAAGAGGCCAGAACAAATCCTGAAGCAATACTCTAGTCATCCTCACCTTTGCCTACCCGCATGCCCAGGGAGTAAAACCACACGCTCACACACACTCACACGCACACGAAACACCAGAGCATCCCGATCACCCTTTTGTGGAAAGAAGATTTCACATAAGGAGAGAAGTCCATGCATCCAAGACACACTGAGCACCTACCGTTGTGTGCAGGCCGTGGGAGCACACCAGTGATGTTCTTGGACTTACGCAGCCTTTATTCCGGTGGGGCAGAGGAGTAGTAAACAAATACATACTCCGATGTTAGGCAGTGAAAGAGATACAGTAAAACCTCCGTAAGTCGACCGCTGAAGGGACTGTAACAAACAGGTCAGCATCTGGAGGTGGGCAACAGGAGGCCCCGGGCCTGCCGTGCTGGTGGGCACAGTGGGGCATGTCTGCTCTGTGAACATTACGTCAGTTTAAGGAGGTGGGCAGTGTGGGGCAGTGGTCAGCTATGGTGGCTCTATTTCATAAAGAAAACTAAGCAAGAAAAGTAAGAGATACAAGGATGGGGGTGATGCTGCTAATAGGATGATGAAGGAAAGGAGGCCTTTCTCTTTGCTGCCATGGAAGGAAGGAAGGAAAGAAAGAAGGAGGGAGGGAGAGAGGGAGAGAGTGAGAGAAAGGAGGGAGGGAGGGAGGGAGGGAAGGAAGAAAGAAGGGAGGGAGGGAGAGAGAGAGGGAGGGAGGTAGGAAGGGAGGAAGGAAGGGAGGGAGGGAGAAAGGGAGGGAGGGAGGAAGGAAGGAAGGAAGGAAGGAAGGAAGCAATATCATGGTCAGATTAAAAATAAATTCCAAAGAACATGGGGTAGTACCTAAA
>CAUYON010156084.1:0-11012 GCA_963573935.1 Arctocebus calabarensis
TTTTTTTTTTTTGAGACAGCCTCAAGCTGTCACCCTGGATAGAGTGCCGTGGCATCACATCTCGCAGCAACTGTCAACTCCTGAACTCAAGCAATTCTTCTACCTCTGCCTCCCTAGTAGCTGGGACTACAGGCACATGCCACAACACCCCGCTATTTTTTGGTTGCAGCCGCCATTTTTTGGCAGGCCAGAATGGATTTGAACCTGACAGCTCAGGTTTATGTGACTGGGTGCCTTAGCTGCTTGAGCCATAGGCGCCAAGTTGAGAGTCAATTTTTGTTAATGGTGAAAAGTGTGGGTCCAGTTTTAATCTTCTACAAGTCGCCAGTCAGTTCTCCCAGAACCATTTGTTAAATAGAGAATCTTTTCCCCAATTTATATTTTTGATAGGCTTATTGAAGATCAAATGATGATAAGTTCATCTCTTGGTTCTCAATTCTGTTCCATACATCTACTCTATTTCTGTGCCAGTACCATGTTGTTTTGATCACTATAGATTTATAGTATTGATTAAAGTCTGGTGGCATGATTCCTCCTGATTTGTTTTTATTTCTGAGTAATGTCTTGGCTATTTGAGGTTTTTAGAAACTGTGACTTTGGGCAAAACAATATTTAACAAACCAGTCTTACCACAGGCTAACTGATACAACAAGAGTTAAGTTCTATGGCATATTTCCGGTCACAAAAGCACGACCAAAATTTTAAATGAAGATCAAAACTAATATTAAATATTAAAATAAATGGGAGCTACACTATATATTTAAAAGATTAATAAAGAAGTGAAATAATTATTTATTTACTAGCTCAGAGAGTCAGGAAAATGCCTAATAGAGTCATAGGCATGTACTGCCCTCCAGATGTCATAGTAGTAAGGTCACTGGCTCTGAGAATGCAACCTCAGCCTAGAAAAGCTGTAGGCATTTTATGCTACCTCATAAGGGCAGCTGACAGGGCAGCACCCAGCAAAGCCATGAATTAGGATTTCCTGAGGCCTTGGAAGACCACCCCTAGTACCACTATAACAAAGAGGAAGGGGCAGGGGTGGTCAAAAAGATCATTCTGGAACTTGAGGTGTAATGTCCATTCTTGCTGAGCATCAGACTTGCTTGGGCCTTTCATGCTTTCCTCTTGGCCTATTTCTCCCATTCCTCCCTTTTAGAATGGGAATATTTACCAAACGTTTGATCAACATTGTATCTTGGAAGTACATACTACTGATCCTCCATACTTGGAGGTTTGAGTTCTACCATTATATCTTGGAATACATTCTACTGAACCTCCATACTTGGCCACCTCCTTAAACTAACCTATTTTTCATAGACTGGACATGCACCACATATACTCAATAGACAACTGACCTTTGTACATTGACTACCTGTATAAGCTGTATCCTAACCATTCTGACTGTGACATACAATATTAATTTACTCTCTATAACCTGACCAGTTGAGTCCACTCTACACCAAGTGGTAGAAGGTGTGGGTTTTGTCCCTTAGTTGTATTATTTTCTTCTTCAGAATAAGCGTTTTTCTTAATGTTTTATTACTACATGTCTTGGATTAGGCCTAACAGTTCTATTGTTTATCACATGTTGCAGAATACTTTTTCAACATGAAGGACTGCTCTGAATTGTAGGTTTATCCTAAAATTACCAGAAAATTTTATGGTTAATTGAGATATGATAGCCCAAAGGAAAGAACACAAAGAGCTGACAATAAAGGAAAAAGTTGATCTTCTGCATTTTCTAGAAAGCAGCAGCTGAAGAACTGAGGCAGAACATTTCAGTGTCAGCAAGACCACAGTTAGCAACATCCAAAAATGTAAACATGAGTACTGGAGAGATATGGGGAAGAAAGCAGAGACTTACAGTGGAAAAGGTGAAAATTTCCCTCCATGACATCAATGAAAACACACTCAGGTGGTTCGAACAAATGAGAGTAGTTAATACCCAAAACTTCTGGCTGATGATCTAAGAAATTGCTAAAAAAAAAATTCACACAGGAGTTGGTATGATAGATTTCCAAGCATTAAATGCTTGGCTCCAAAAATTTAAACTATGACATGATATCTCCCAGAAAGTGTGGTGAATCCAGTGAAGTTCTAGTAGAAGCTGTGGAAGAGTCCATCAAAACCTTTCCAACTTTACCAGAGACTTCAAAGATCTTTTATGCTGAGAAGTGGAGACTCTTTCTTAAGGTGAAGACTGACAGGAGTCTCATCATAAAGGGTGATAAATCTAAGAGCAGAAAACTTTCCAAAGAATATTTCACAATTCTTTGTGTTATCTCAGCTAGAGAGAAACCAAAACCCTTGGTTATTGGTAATGGGCAAAGCCACTTGCATTCAAGAACCCAAAGCCAAAATACATCCTCATAACTTGGAGATCAAATAAACACACATGAATGACTGGTGCTCTATTTGACACCAGTGGGTAAGAGGTATCTAGGAATGAAGAAAAAGAAATGGTCTATTCTACAGACAGTAAACAATTACCCTGGCCACCTGCAAGTGAACCATCTTACAAAAGTGACACTGAATTTTCTGCCTCCAAACATGACCTCAAAAATCCAAACTCTTGACCAAGGCATAATCAAAATACAAAATATTTCAAATGCACTACCAAGCCCAGCTCCTGCAGTGGGTAATTACTAAAACACAAATCTATGGTCTACCTGTGGAAGCAACTTCATCATCTGTATCAATTAAAATTTCAGATGCTGTCATTCTGATCAGTTCTGCTTGGAATAAAGCTCTGCCAGAAGCAATACAGAAGTGTTTCAGGAAAGTTGGATTTGTAATAACCCAAGAGCATGTTTTGTCCCCACCAGACAGTCCATCTTGCATGGCAGAATTTGAAGAATTAGATTTTGAAGGTTTTGTTGCAATGGTTGATGAGGTGGCAACCCGTAATAAACCTGACCTGGAAGCAATTTTCCAAGTGATATTGACCTTAGTGCCGGACAGTGTAAAAGTGCATGAAACAGCTGATGAAGTGGAAGAAGCAAGTGAGGATAACATAGAAATTGTGAAGATTCCAAAAGGAGAGGATATCAGGCATCTGATAATGCAGTTGAAGTCATTTTCTGTGGAAAAATACCCAGGTGTGCTGAGTGGTGTAGCCAGCATAGAGTGCTTTCTCCACTTACACTTATAATAAGAAAAAGAAACAGGCCAAGACTGACTCATTTTTCTCAGACAGAATAATTACACCATAGGAAAACAATAAATGTATTGATTTTATATGATACTGAGTGTATGATTTTGTATGATATTCCTTAATAAAAGCTGTACAAGGGTGGCACCTGTGGCTCATTGAGTAGGGCGCTGGCCTCATATACCGAAGGTGGCGGGCTCAAACCCAGCATTGGCTGAACTGCAAAACAGAAAAAAAAAAAAAAAATAGCCAGGCGTTGTGGCAGGCACCTGTAGTCCCAGCTTCTTGGGAGGCCGAGGCAAGAGAATTGCCTACGCCCAGGAGTTGGAGGTTGCTGTGAGTTGTGTGATGCCATGGTACTCTTCCCAGGGCAATAAAGTGAGACTCTGTCTCTACAAAAAAAAAGTAAAAGCTGTACAAGAAAGTAAAGTACATGTAAGTTTCAGTACAGTAGGCCTGATTCCTTGTGTTGACCATTCCATATGTTGACCAGTTTGTTACAGTCCCTTGGGTGGTCAACTTACAGAGGTTCTACTGTAATTTATTTTATAAGATATAAGCTCATAGCTGGAACAAATGTGCCTTGAGTGCTGGAAAAGGTTTTGGATTATAGGGAGAGAATGGTTTGTACATGAGAAAGATATGAGTTTTGGGGGGCTGAGAGCAGAATGCTATGTTTGGATGTTTGTCCCCTCCAAACTTCATGGTGAAGTTTGATCCCTGGTGTTGGAGGTGGGACCTAATTGGAGGTGTTTAGGTATTACAGGCAGATTCCCTCATAAACAGATTAATGCCCTCCTTTGGGGATAAGTGATTTCTCACACTATTTGTTTCTTAGTTGTTAAAAAGAGCCTCACATCCCTCTTCCTTGCTTCCTCTCTCCCCATATGACCTCTGAACATGCCAGTTTCTGCTTCCCTTCACTTCTGCCAAGAAAGTAAAGAGCCTGAAACCATCACCAGTCAGAGATGCTGGTTCCCTACATCTTGTACAATCTGTAGAATCAAGAGCCAAATAAACCTCTTTTTTTTGCAGATTACCTAGCTTTAGGTAGTCCTTGATAGTAACCCAAATAAACTAAGATGCCTGATTATTCCAGCTCAGGGTCTCAGTTGGCCAGAGCCTGTCCCATCAGCTCAGGTTGCTAGGCAGGTGCCAGCCCTGGACAGGACGCCACCCCATACTCACCCACACCATAGGGCATACTCACCCACCCACCTTCACTCAGACTGGGACAGTTTATATACACTGACTCACCTAATATGCTTGATTTGGGATATGAGGGTTAACAAGAGGGTTAACTGAGAAAACCCAAGTGGACATGGGGACAACATGCAAACTGTGCACAGACCATGGCCCCAGCTGGGAGTCAAAGTTTTTCTTATCAGTGTGATAAGGAAACAACAACATTGAGTGAAAGGATTTTGTCCGAGGACCTGTCACATGTTATGGAATTAATTGTAACACTGTCATTCATTTGTAAGGTAAATCACAAGACTTTAACAATTAGTACACACATGATTCTTAGTAAAGCATCACAAGAATGGAGAAATAAAAATCCTATGTACACAATTCTAATATGAGGACATTTAAGGTCTTAGTACACAGTAGGGGGTGGGGAATGGGGACAACTGAGTAAGAGAAGGAGGGGGATCAAGGGGTATGGTACACCTTTTGGGGGCAGGATACAAGTATAAGAGAATCCTTATCTAACAAAAGCAATCACTGTAACCTGGTTTTGTGTACCCTCAATGAATCCCCAATAATAAAAAAGAAAAAATTAGCATTTGCTTTGAACAGTTATTTTCCACAACAACCATAAATCCCACATCACCCCCCCCACCCTTGACTGACACCACTAGCAGGGTTCAAATTCCCTCTTCTATCCTTAGAATTCCTTCAATACTAAAGTATGAGAAGAACTAATTTAGTGAGATAAGCGTAACCTTTGGAAGCTAAGTTCCAAGTTCATATCCTATCATCACTAATCTCCTAACAGTATAATTACAAGCAAGTTATTACTTAGCCTCCCTAAGTCTCATTTTCTTTATCCATAAAATGGGAATGGCATTGCTAACTGAGAGCAGTTGGGAAGATTAAATGAAGCAAGTGCAAAATGTCCCGCACTTGACTATAGTTTGTCATAGTCAACACAGTTTCCTTCCCCTCAAGCTACCCTGCCATCTGTCACCTTGAATTAGTGTGTTTACTGGATTCAACTCTCCTAGCATCACAAAGGCTCCCATTTGCCAGTGATGCTTCTTAATCCTTGGTTTATATTGTCCTTGACAAGACTCAGTTGATGGACCTTGCTAGAGAACAGCTAGTGTGAGTTTCAGGCTCTCCCTGTTTCCTCTCTCACCTCTGTCCCTGCCTGACTTTTCTCCCTGGGGACCCAGCATTATTCCCGCCTGGGAGACCGGGGTACTTGCCTGTGCTCTGCAAAGCTCATGTCTAGTCAATGGAAACCCTAAGGCAAAGGGCATCTGAGTTGCCTGAGTGGGAACCCAGGGAGATATAAGGCTGCAAGAGAATTGGGGTGTCCTTAGGAAGGAGACTTCATCATCTGAGTGCTAATTTGTAATGGGCACAACTTAGGCGAAAGAAGTGACCTCTGGGTCTCAGAATTGCCACCCTTATTGGAGGCTATTTGGCAGATTGTTCACTTTCACTTTGTAGAATCTTCCATTTCTGACTCAGGGTAGAGACATACATTTGATAGTGACAGATTTGGAAAGGGGATTTTCAAACAAGGGCCCAAACCTCATCAGCAAGTGCCTCTGTGAACATTGCATCCCCGTGCTGTGAGTTCTCTTTAGGCTGACAAAAATGGCAAAGAGAACAAGGGGTCCAGGTGGGCCCCAGGCTGTGCCATCTCAGCTGATAGCTGAGAATGCTGGGAATCCCAGGAGCAGGAGATGGCTGATTGAGGTGGTATTGCTGGCGTTACAGAGTTAGCGAAGTTTTTTTTTTCCTTTAACTACAGATTTTATTGTGATAATGGAATATTGCAGAAAGAAAGAAAGGCAGGTGCCCCTGGACAGTCGCTCACCAGCATTGTCACATGCGATACTTAGGAAGGCGTTTGCTCCTGGCTCAGTAACAGCCAGCTTCCCTGGTGGTGCCTGGAAGCAAGTAACAATTTAGGTCTCTTTGTTTCTTCAATCATCACTCAGCTGACAGCCCCCATCTCACTGTCCCTTCTTTGCATTTTGTACTTTTCCCTGGAGCAGCTCTTTGGACTGGACTACAACAATAGGCCCCAGTAGAGTTGCCCTCAACAGAACCAGACGTTAAACAGAAAACCATGGTACAAACTCAGGAACCAGGGAGCTAAGAAAACCCTCTCTGTGCAACAGGTCTAGTGGTCCCTTCAGCCAGTTGTTGGTCTGAAAATCTCTTATCCATAGTGAAAATCTAACATCCTTCACATATGCAGTTGGAAATGATATGCCTTTCAAATTCTCTTATCACGTGACTTTTTACTTCTTAGCACATTATCAACCTGGTAGAATGAACTGTTTAAAAAACTGTCTGTAAATCCATTGACCCGGGAAAACAAAACATAAGGTCTGCCATCAGTTGTTACTGTGCAAATCGTGCTCCCAAAGCACTTTTATCTCTGTTCAAACAGCTTAAAGCTTCAGAACAAACCTGTGATAGGGGCCAGTGAGGTCACAATGGTTATTATCTTCGTTTTCCCCATAAAGTGTCAAGAAAGAAAGTGGTATACTAGAGGTCCTAAAGCCTCTTCTTGAACTTGGACTTGAATCCTTAGACCTCAGGTCAAGAAGTAAGAGGCTGGGACTTACCTTTTTAACTTTTACCACTAAGCCAGCCACTCACCCCTGAAGTGAACTCTTCTCTAAACTCTATCTGCCCACTTTTACCACCTCTTATTTACACGTCTATTTATTGAATCCCACTTTAGAAGAGATGAGATGCAAAAGAAACTTGAGAAAATATTCATAAGTCATTATTTCCTCCCCAGATGGACAAAAAATACAAAAAAATTTAGCAGTTCTTTTTTTTTTTCAGATGAGTTGAAGTCATGTCCTGGTGTGGCTTGACTGGCAAGAGAAGGAAAATATTCTCCTTTCAGTGGGCACTTCCTCTGCTTTACGCTGGCAAGAAAAGCTTCAATAACAGGTTGTACAGAGTGTTACTTCAAAGACCTCGAGTTGGCACCTCGGACACGCTTGCTAAAAACTGCAGCCAAAAATGATTCAACTTCCCCCTGTCAGTGATGTGTACAAATGGCGCACACCACTAACCACACATGCACGCAATGTATGAATTCCCACATTCCTGGTTTCTCATTCCAACTCGAAAATATTTTTTCCAGAGCTAAAGAGACATGAATCAAGTTTGTAAAAGGATATGTGTGAAAATGCCAAATAAAAAATGAAAATCAGATGTGTTTAAAGGTTGGGCCTGAATGCTTTGCCAAGATGTTCTTGTGCCCTAAAACCATCAAGTCCTGTGGACGCGGAGGTTATAGTGCATGTCAGGAAGAGGAGCATAGTCAGGGTTCTTTACAGTAGTGATGGAGTAGCTCAATCTTCAAAGGAGTGGCACCTCGGTCTAGTTTTAGGGGTCCAGCATCTAAGCAGCAGGAGACGTTTTTCTGATGCTGTACTTTGAGCTGGTGGAACTCTTGAGAAAGAAAGAAATGAATCCCCTGAAAGCATGACTGGGCCTAGGAAAAGAAAAAAAAACAAAACATTTTTTCAGCCTAGTGCATTAATTGACTCACAGAAAGATTTATTGGGAACACGGGCTGGTGGGAAGGTAATATTTTACTTCATAATTTTTAGTTTGATAAGTCCCTGATGTGAACTCCTGTGTTCTGAGCCAGCTTCTCGTCAATAGAATTAACATGTTCTCTGCCATTCCAGTCATAGCTCAGTCTTGATCACGATGTGGAGTGAACTTGACCACCTTCTCTGAAAGTTGCTATGCAGGGGACAGGGTGGCTTTACCAACAAGATGACTGCCAGCCCTGGGAATGCTTTGTTGATAGTGGCCTGGCAGTTTTCATGTATGCCACTTCCTCTGAGTCCCCATATTGGGTGAAATTTAGGAACTCTATTATGTACTGATAGGAATTCAAAAACCTGGATGAAGTATTTTTCAGAAGCAAAATTTAGGAAGTCAGGAAGAAATGGCAGGGAGAAGAAATTTAAACATTTATTGGACCCCTACTAAGTGGTGGTCCTTTGCCGGACCCTGGAAATACAATGATAAATTTACTATAAAACAAGGTATTATGCCACAGACTATATACACTTTTCTCTAAATCTTGAGCTTAATGTTAGATATGTAACAAGGACCATGTCCATTGGCTATTAACATAAGCTATTGTCATTTTTTATTTGAATGAGGTGTTGCAGTCCTGCCCTGAGAGCAGTGTCTGCTGAAACTGGCAGTGATCAACAGAAGAAATATGAAGTTAAGAGCAACAGTAAAGAAAGACGAGAGACATAGAGTAGAATTAAAAGTGGGAGCTCAGTAGTCCATTGCCCATTGTGAGATTCTGGCAATGGCCCAGAGTATTTGCTCCACTTTGATTTTATTAAACTCTATTTGCCTAGAGAGTAAGATGAGGGAGGGAAGAAAGAGTGTCAGCAGTTTCTCGGATTGATCATATCAGTTCCTATTGTTGTTATTATTAACCTTAAGGGAGCCTTTAGAAATCTGAAATCTGAGCCTTGTATTGGGAGAGCCTCCTGCTTGAGATCACACACATGCACAGATTTCTAGGGAGGTGTTAAGCTCCACTAGTTCTCTGTGGAGTAAAATGCCACTGGCGTTTATCTCCTCTGAGGGATCAGTGGGAGGAAGGCACTTTCCTCCCATCACCACCACAGAGGATTTTCCTCTGCGATAAGGGATATAAGCTCTTCTGCCCATATCTCAGGACTTGAGCTACTCCCTTGGTCTCTGCCCCAGGCAAATGCAAATCTCTGCAATGGGTGTCTGTTTTGACTGTTTAATGGGCAGGAAATGCCCTAGAAGATGTATCTTTTCCTAGGATATTGTCATAGCCTCCTCTGTGACTGTTATTCTCCTCAGAGTGCTCTCAAACCCAGCAGGGTGTTTGCCAGCTGTATCCCCAACAGACTAGAATTTCAGAAAAGGCAAGAAGCTTGCTAGCAATGGCTAGCTTAAAGGTAAACTAGCTGACTTTCCTTTGTTCTGACTCACTCAGCTTACTTTTTAGTTTTCCTCATTTTCTGGGGGTGTTTTCCTTTGCCAAGAATGGGGTCTTCAGTCCCCATTCTCCCAGCACCAAGGCATTATGGTTATTCCAGGGAAAGACATATTTGAATGGTGTCACGGAATGGAAAATGTAACAGGTAGCTAGAACGATACTCTAGCCATGTACATACACAACACTTCTCTAAGAAATGGCAGTGTTGACAGATAGTAAATGATGATATGCATGTTAATAATTTCTGCTTAACTGGGATTAATTAAAGAAGAAATCATGACTTATGTAAATATGGGAACATGAAATTGAAAACAATTGATACCTCACAGAAGACTCCATGTCTCTTTTCTGATATCCCTAGAATTACAATACCAAGGGTTCACAAGTCTAGATCTGCCCAGTAAAATACCTGTGTGGTATGATTTCTAAGAGAAATATTGTGCCTGTAATACACATCTCTTCAAATTGCTTTTAGAACTGCCTTTACCCATTTTTATTCTTATGGATACTGAGAGAGTCCTAAAAGAGAAATTATCCAGTTTTTTCAATCTTCACTTTGTCATTACATCTGGCATTGGAGATCTGAGTGTAGCATCCTTTGAAGCTTAACCTTAGAAATAGCAGTAGTAGACAACTAAGAGGAATCATCCTATTGGATAAAAAACTAAAAATGTATCCAAATTTCTTGATTTGGTTAACAAGAAAAAGTTAACAGTCAAAATGTCTGGATAATGCCTAACTCTTAGCCTTTGAGCTCCAGCTTAAAGAAGTTATAAAAATTCCCGATGTCTTTAGATAGTTGCTTTATTGCCTCGGTTTACAAGTTCAGAGAAACTAAGTGACTTATTCCCAGAGTTGTAAAGAAGAACATGTCTCACACACAGATGCATTGCTTAGTAGTCTTAACTTTCTGTCACTCTGTCTGTCCTTTTCTGAAATCCATCCTGAGATTTCCTTGACATGATCTCTCAAATTATGCAGGGAATTCTCTCTGAGTGTGGGACCGAAGGCAGGATGTCCAACCTTTCTGTAGCACCAGGGGCCATTATGTACAAAATGTACCCACTAGATACAAATGAGCAGAACTAAAAGTGCTTTACTGATGCCATGGCACATCTCGAGAAATACAGATATGCATTAGTCCATAAGCAAATGCAACTGAAGTGGGAAAGGGTAGTTGCTGGCAAGTAAATCTCATTCTCCCGATCTCTTTTTTTTTTTTTTTTTTTTAATTTTTGGGGATTCATTGAGGGTACAAGAAACCATGTTACACTGGTTGCATTTGTTGGGTAAAGTCCCTCTCACAATCGTGTTTTGCCCCTAAGGGTGTGGCACACACCAAGACCCCACCCCCCCTCGCTCCTTACCTCTCTCTGCTCTTCCTTTCCCCACCCCGCCTTCATTATTACTCTCTCTGCTATCCCCATCCATCACCCCCACCCTGTCAAAAATTGTCATTTATTGTCATCATATCAAAATTTATTTAATGTAATTATATCTTATACATTATTTATATTATTTAATCCAATTTACTAATTTTTTATTTTTGTACAATTAATTAAATTTTTTGACAGGGTGGGTGTTAAGGAAGGGGAGAGCAGAGATAATATTGTGGGTGGGGTGGGGAAAGGAAGAGCAGAGAGA
>CAUYON010156095.1:0-14620 GCA_963573935.1 Arctocebus calabarensis
AAAACCATTTTGTTTCTTTTAGAGATACAGTCTCACTTTATCACCCTCAGTAGAGTGCTGCAGCATCACAGCTCACATTCTCTTGCCTCAGCCTCCTGAGTAGCTGGGACTATAGGTACCCGCCACAACGCCTGGCTATTATTTTGCTGTAGTTTGGCTGGGACCAGGTTTGAACCCACCAACCCTCGGTATATGGGACCAGCGCTCAACCACTGAGTACAGGCGCCACCCTCTCTTAAAAACTTTTATTTTACTTTCTTAGTTTTTTTGTTTTGTTTTGTTGAGACAGAATCTTACTTTGTCACCCTGGGTACAGTGTCGTAGCATTGTAGCTCACAGCAACCTCAAATTCTTGGGCTCATTTGATCCTCTTGCCTCAGCCTCCCAATTAGCTAGGACTACAGATGTCTGCCACAACACTGTCTATTTTTTTTTGAGACAGAGCCTCAATCTGTCACCCTGGATAGAGTGCTGTGGCATCACAGCTCACAGTAACCTCCAATTCCTGGGCTCAAGCGAGTCTCCTGCCTCCGCCTCCCAAGTAGCTGGGACTACAGGCGCCCGCCACAACGCCCAGCTATTTTTTAGTTGCAGCTATTGTTGTTTGGCAAGCCTGGGCTGGATTTGAACCCACCAGCTCAGGTGTATGTGACTGGCGCCTTAGCCCGTTGAGCCACAGGCGCCAAGCCAGAACTTTTATTTTAGAAAATGGTCCCTTTTTATAGCACACAGGTCTCCTAACCAACAAGACAAGCTAACTTTTATTAATTAATTAATTTATTTAGACAGAGTCTTACTCTTTTGCCCTGGCCAGAGTGCTGTGGTGTAAATCTAACTCACAGCAAGCTCAAACTCTTGGATTCAAGTGATCCTCCTGCTGCAGCCTCCTAATTAGCTGTGACTACAGGCACCTGACATAACACTCACCTACTAGCTCACTTTTAAAAGGGAGTAACCTCCATGAAGAAATGGCTGTACGATCAGGGGAAAGTTAACAGGTTCTGCCCCTTTAACACTTACCTTCATCCCAATACAGATGAAGAAACTGAGACCAAGAAAGGAGAAACTGCTTAGTGAAATCCAACCAGTAAGAATATGGGGATGGTGCCTAAGGCCAAAGGCAGACAAAGCAAACATACCTCAAATTTAGATCTGACTTATAACCTAGTCCTCTAGTTACCAAAGGACCCTGAATGTCAACTCACCCTCTCCTACTAACTAGCCCTAATTCTTATTAAATCTTCCCATCTTAGTATATATTAGAGCAACCAACTGGCAGTGGCAAGGCTGGAGAGTAGTGTCCAGGACTGACCCAATCACACACTTGCAGAATCCAAGGAATGAGAAGCCAAACATGTCATCATCATGATCTCAGCACTCCAGTTCAATTGCCAGTATGTCATGCTGGCTTAAGGAGGGCCCACCATAAGTTTATAATTTAGCATTCTGATCTAATGCCCAGGGAGGCTGGCTACAGAGGGACATGGGTTCACAACTCTGGGGACAAAGTCTAAGGATTCAAAAGGAAGGAGAAAAACTCATTTTCACTGAGGCACGGACACTGAGACCTCTCACCTCTGAGATTAGGGATAAGATTTCTGTAATATGAAAATGGGAGGAAGCCTACCTTCGAGACCAATGACTTTTCTGTACCCAGCAATCCCTTGAGCTCCACCACCATAGCCTCCCCACTCAGCAACCCTTGGACTCACTTCCTGACAACATCTTTGGCCATCTCTGAAATCTGACTCCATTCTTCCTCTGGGAACTCGAAACTTCCTGTCATGATCTTTCTTCGCATGTCCTTTGGGATAGTCCGGCTGTGGTGTTTGGAGTAAAAAGGAGGGTAACCACAGAGCATCACATAAATAATCACCCCTAGGGACCATAAGTCACAGCTCTGAAAGCAAAAAAGAAAATGGTTACTCATCGCAGTGATAGAATGCCAAAATAAAGCCCCCTTAACAGGACCAGGAACAGCCCCTGTCACATATAGGCTGATATCACTAAGAATCGCTTAACAGAGACTGGGAAAGTTTTAGGAAGTCTCAGGAGAACCAAACTTTCTCTCCATATTTTTGCTATGCCACCATCACTACATATATGCACACTATCAAACAAGGGCAATCTGGGCTAAATTAAATAATCATTTTATTCTGCATAGGCCCAAGTACCAATCTGATTTTTTAATTTTTTTTTTGGAGACAGAGTCTCACTTTGTTGCCCTTTGTAGAGTGCCACAGCCTCATAGCTCATAGCGATCTCAAACTCTTGGGCTTACGTGATTCTCTTGCCTCAGTCTTCCAGTAGCTGGGACTACAGGCATCTGCCATAACGCCTGTTTTCTTTTCTTTCTTTCTTTCTTTTTTTTTTTTTTGTTATTGTCATCATTGTTGTTTAGCAGGCCGTGGCCAGGTTTGAGCCCACTAGCCCTGGTGCACGTAGCCGGCACCCTAAAAACTGAGCCATGGGTGTCAAGCCATACCTATCTGATTCTTGAGTACAGGTGGAGGTTACTTTGCCTTCAGCCAGGGAAGTAATAGATATAAACCTGCTGGCTGTGAAACATGTGCAGAAACAAAGCAGCTAAGACACATGTAGGCTAATCTCATAATATGGTATAAGACAGCATAAGCCAATTTGTAAAGGCCCAAAGCAGCTGGACACAGAACAGAGAGAGACATCAGAGGAAAAAATAAGAGCTCTTAAAGCCTTCCTTTGGCCATGAAAGACACATTAAGCCCATTTCCAAGAATGTACACCATTCTGGGGGAAGATATTATGAAAGAAAGAAAACTGTCATCAACTACCATGTTTGTAGGTATCAAGGTGACTCCATGGCCTGTAATCACTATACTGGTTACTAATTTTAAAATAATTCCTATTTTAGTTAAATACAGCTCCACCTGCTTGGAAACTGGGTCTGCAGAAACTTCCATGCAAACCTCTTTTGAATTGGGGAACAAAAGAGGTTTCTGCCTAAGAAGGGAGGCCCAGTGAGCCTACCACTGGGGCCTCAACACTCCCCCTTACACCATAGCTGTGTGCTACTAGGAGGGGAACCTGGAAAGTGGGGTGACTCCAGTACTTGTCAATGTTTTAGCATCACACTAGTTGCTGCAGTGGATGACGTGACCCATGTATTAGAACACAATCACAGTATAAAATTAGAGAGGAAAGAAGAGCCCTTAAATCCTTCACTTTACAGATTGTTTTATCTCTTAGGTCCCCCCATGAGGAACAAAACTAAGTAACCTCACCAATGTCATACCGCTAAGGAGTGTTGGAACCGGAGCATGTCTCCCAGCCCATTACCGTTTTACCACTTTGATTCCTTCTCTATTATCTACATCCAGCCTCAAGTTCCCCAAAAGCTGTACTTTTTTTCTGAACTACTTCAGCGACTCTAAACCTATTTTAAGAGGACTCAAACCTCTTGGGTTTTAGAATAGGAAAGATTAGGCACCCTGTAAAATACCCAACTTAGACCAATATCCAGTACAGGCTTGGTACCCACAGCACAGTGGTTACAGCACTGGCGCCAGCCACACACACCGAGGCTGGCAGGTTCAAACCCAGCCTGGGGCAGCTAAAACAACAATGACAACTCCAACAAAAAATAGCTGGCTGGGCAATGGAGTAACATTCAGGAGCTCTTGCTTTCTGTACTGCATATTGGTTTTTGTTTTTGAGACAAAGTCTCACTATGTTGCCCTCCATAGAGTGCCATGGCATCACAGTTCACAGCAACCTCCTACTCTAGGGCTTAAACGATTCTCTTGCCTCAGCCGCCCAAGTAGCTGGGACTACAGGAGCCTGCCACAATGCCCAGCTATTTTTTGTTGGAGTTGTCGTTGTTTTAGCTGCCCCAGGCTGGGTTCAAACCCACCAGCCTCGGTGTATGTGGCAGGCGCCAGCGCTATAACCACTTGGCTTGGGTGCCAAGCCTATACTGGATATTGTTTTTTTTTTTTTTTTTTTTTTGCTTAAAAATATAAAAGTAATTGTGGGGCAAAATATTATTTTCGAAAAATTTTTAGTTTCTTTAAGCATAAACCCAGGAATTTTATAAGGTAATTAACTTCCGACACAGGGGACTTCCAGGCGACCAGACACAGAGACCACCCTGCGCCGCCTCCCACATCTTCCACCTTACAGGGAAAAGCGGAGGCAAGAGCGGGAGGCGCCCGCCCCGCCAGTCTGCGACCTTCCGTGTCCTGTCGCAGCCTCTACCCAGCCACTGTCCTTTCACCCACGAATCCAGGGAGGTGGTGGGCAGCACGGACTTTGGTCCACAGCGGCCACAGGTAACTGAAGACCTGGTACCAATTCTCCAGAGCAGCTACAGCCCACGGCCTGGATATTGTTTTAAGTTGGGTATTTTACAGAGTAAGGAAGAATGGTACCTGGAGAAAGTAAGCCAACCATGTCTCTTCAATGTGGTCAGCGGTTTGAACAGACAGCCAAATAAATAACCTAATAGGTGATCAGGGCCCATACATCCTGCTGCAAAAGCTAAATGAGAACCTAATCTCATATTTCATCAAAGAAAATCTTGAATTCCAAATGCTTTTCTGCAAGCCTGGCTGATTCCACTCTTTGGGGAAAGAATGTTAAGGGGTAAGGGGTAAGAATGGAATCAGCCACATTCCCAAGGAGCTACAAAAACCTCATAGACAGAGAGGGGCTACTTCTACCAAGTGAAGATAAATATCTCTTCCCCTACCTTGTTATAAGTGTAGGGTGTTGGTGAGGTAGGTATGATGCCAGACTTCTCCTTCTGATGTCTTCTCTGTGCTTCCAGTACCTGTTGAGAGTCACGCCAAAGAAGACAATTTACTTAAATTCATACCACCAATGACCTCCAACTTGAGACAGACTACTTTAAGGTTGAAGAAGATAGACAACCTGCAATTAACAATTAAAAAAAGGGGGTGGGGATTGGGTACAGTGGCTCAGGCCTATAATCCTAGCACTCTGGGAGGCCAAAGTAGGCAGATCACTTGAGCTCATGAGTTGGAGACCATGAGCAAAAGCGAGACCCTCTCTCTACTAAAAAATAGAAAAACTACCTGGGCATTTTGGCAGGTGCTTGTAGTCTTAGCTACATAGGAAGCTGAAGCAGGAGGATCACTGGAACCCAAGAGTTTGAGGTTGCTGTGAGCTATGATGAAACCACAGCCCTCAACCCCAGGGTGGTAAGGTGAGAACTCTGTCTCAAAAACAAACCAAAACAAAAAATAAAAACCCTCCATATAAACACCATTTTTTCTCCCAGAAACTTTTTTCTTCTTCCAACTAATAATTTATCAATCAGTCACAGAAATGCCCAGGTTAAGGACGGAGATTTACCTCCTGCCAACTAAGGAGTGTGAGATCAATGATTTTTTCCTGGAGATATCCCTTATGCAAAAGCAGGCTCAAACTGGCCAGCAGAATAGGTTCAAGAACTGTGTCACCATGAGACGGTCACGTCAGTTTAGGTGTTAAGCACATTTTCTTTTTTTTCTTTTTTTCCGAGACAGAGTCTCACTATGTCTTCCTTGGTAGAGTGCTGTGGCTCATAGCAACCTCCAACTCTTGGCTTAAGCCAGCAGTTCTCAACCTATGAGTCGCGACCCCTCTGTAACAATGAAAATACACTGCAGCATTAGGAAGGTTGAGAACCACTGGTAAAGCGATTCTTCTTTTTTTTTTTTTTTTTTTCGTAAAGACAGAGTCTCACTTTTTTGCCCTCTGTAGAGTAGGCCATGGTATCACACAGCTCCCAGCAACCTCCAACTACTGGGCTTAGGCAATTGTCTTGTCTCAGCCTCTCGAGTAGTTGAGACCACAGGCGCCTGCCATAATGCCCGGCTATTTTTTTGTTGCAGTTTGGCCGGGGCAAGGTTTGAACCTGCCACCCCCAGTATATGGTGCCAGCGCCCTACTCACTGAGCCAGACACCACCCTAAGTGATTCTTTTGCCTCAGGCTGCCAAGTAGCTGGGTCTACAGGAGCCTGCCACAATGCCCAGCTATTTTTTTGTTGTTGCATTTGTCATTCTTGTTTAGTTGACCCAGATCCGCAGCCTTGGTGTATGTGGTGGCACTGTAACCACTATAGGCGCCGAGCCTAAGCACATTTTCTTATGAGTAGCTACCATCTCTGAAGGCAACAACCTAACAAAGCTGTCCACTGGCCTATGGGGAAGAACTCTTATGCGCAGAGAAGGAAACAACAATGGCAAACTCCACACTGTTCCTTAAAATGTAACAAAATTGGCTCAGCACCTATAGCTCAATGGCTAGGGCACCAGCCACATATACCAAAAGCTAGCAGGTTCAAATCTAGCCCAGGCCTGCCAAACAACAATGACAACTACAACTAAAAAATAATAGCTGGGTGTGTGGTGGGTGCCTGTAGTCCCAGCTGCTTGGGAGGCTGATGCAAGAGAATCGCTTAAGCCGAAGTTTAAGGTTGCTATGAGTTGTGACGCCATGGCACTCTACCCAGGGTGATAGCTTGAGACTCTGTCTCAAAAAAAGGGGGGGGGGGGTTCGGCGCCTGTGGCTCAATGGGCTAAGGCGCCAGCCACGTACACCTGAGCTCGCGGGTTCAAATCCAGCCCGGGCCCACCAAACAACAATGGTGGCTGCAACCAAAAAATGGCCAGGTGTTGTAGCAGGCACCTGTAGTCCCAGCTACTTGGGAGGTGGAGGCAGGAGACTCGCTTGAGTCTAGGAATTGGAGGTTGCTGTGAGCTCTGATGCTACAGCACTCTATCCAGGGTGACAGCTTGAGGCTCTATCTCGGGAAAAAAAAAAAAAAAAAAAGGGTAACAAAATCAGCCAGAGACTCTGTGCTAGGGCATTTTATCTCTACACCCAGATCTACTCATACTGTCTTGGCTTCTGTGCCACCATACTGCTACTGATGGAAGATACTGGCAACTGCTACATCTTTGGGAACTTTGAGAAGACCACCTGTGAAAGCATCTCTAAGACCTATACCTATATCACCTAATAGAAATCCACTGACCATCTTATAAAAACCTATACCAGAGTCTCTCAGCACCCACCTCCAGCTATGGCCACCACCTAGGAACAATAAAGTAAATTGGCCAAGCTTAGTGGCTCACACCTGTAATCCTAGCACTCTGGGAGGTCGAGGCAGGTGGATAGCTTGAGCTGACCAGTTCGAGACCAGTCTGAGCAAAAGGAAGACCCCCATCTCTACTAAAAATAGAAAAAAGGAAAAAAAAGCTCAGTGCCTGCAGCACAGTGGTTACGGCGCCAGCCACATATATCAAGGGTGTCAAGTTCTATTCCTGCCCAAGCTAGCTAAACAACAATGTCTACTGCAACAAAAAACAGATGGGTGCTGTGGCAGGTGCCTCTAGTCCCAGCTACTTGGGAGGCTGATGCAAGAGAATCACTTAAGCCCTGTTGTAGGCCAACAGACCCACAAAAGACCCAAGTCTGTCTCAACCTGTCTCAGCCTTGGTCCCCAGCATGCCCCCCTCCCTTGGTTAATTCCGAGAACAGGTTACAAGGAAGTTCTCTGAGTTCCCTGACCTCCCTAGCCACAGGTTGAAACAATGGTGGAAACTCACTCAAGCAGAGATTCCAGATACTGGGCTTTCCAAGTTGTCCCCATGGTTACTGGGCAACCCCCCCTGAGCCGCCATGCAGCTACCCCCTGAGCCAACTACCTGACTGTAACCCCACCCTAAAACCGACCATGTTCCGCTTTTGTATATGCTTGCTTTGCCACATCAGCACAAAAAGGGTATAAAAAGCTGCCTGCATTTCTCTCCGCCCCCGCTTGCCCTTTGGGAAGCGGTCCACCTGTGAAGATGTAACCACCTGATTTGGGCCTTGCCCTTTGGGGCAGTGGTCTGCCTGTGCAGGTGTAAATAAATCATCACCATGTGATTTGAGCCTAAAGTGGGGTCTGTGTATTCTTATGGGTGGCATGAGTTATAACAGCCCAGGTGTTTGAGGTTGCTGTGAGCTGTAATGCCACAGCACTCTACCAAGGGCAACATAGTGAGACTCTGTCTCAAAAAAAAAAAACCCTGAGGGGGTGGCACCTGTGGCTCAAAGGAATAGGGTGCTGGCCCCATATGCTGGAGGTGGTGGGTTCAAACCCATCCCCGGCCAAAAACTGCAAAAAAGAAAAAAGAAACTGAGGCAAGAGCATCACTTGACCCAAGAGTTGGAGGTTGCTGTTTAGCTATGACGCCATTGTTCTCTATCCAGGGTCACAGCTTGAGACTCTTTCTCAAAAGAATAAATAAATAGGTTTGGTACCTGTAGCTCAGTGGCTAGGGCACCAACCACATGCACTGGGGATGACAGGTTCAAACTCAGCCCGGGCCTGCCAAACAATGACAACTACAACAACAATAGCAAAAATAGCCGGGGGCGGTGCCTGTGGCTCAGAAGAGTAGGGTGCCGGCACCATATGCCGGAGGTGGTGGGTTCAAACCCAGCCCCAGCCAAAAACTGCAAAAAAAAAAAAAAAAAAGCCAGGCATTGTTGTAGACACCTATACTCCCAGCTACTTGGGAGGCTGAGGCAAGAGAATCACTTAAGCCCAAGAGTTGGAGGTTACTATGTCTACCAAAGGTGACATAGTAAGACTGTCTCAAAAAAATTAAATAAATAAAGGTAAATAAACAGTCCAGGTGCAGAGGCTCATGCCTGTAATCCTAGCACTCTGGGAGGCTGAGGTGGTGGATTGCTTGAGCGCATGAGTTTGAGACCAGCCTGAGCAAAGGACAGACATACCAGCCTGTCTACTTGAGACAGTAGACCTGTCTCTACTAAAAATAGGAAAAACACAAAAACTGAGGCAAGAGCATCGCTTTAGCCCAAGTTGGAGGTTGCTGTGAGCTATGATGCCATGATACTCTACCCAAGGCGACAGCTTGAGACTCTGTCTCAAAAAAACAAAATGAAATAAAATAAAAATTAAAAATAAATAAATAAAGTGATCAATTAAACCTGAAATAAAGGCTGAGTGCTGTGGCTCACACCTGTACTCCCAACACTCTACTAGGAGGCTGTGGCCAGAGGATCTATGATCTCATGAGCTCAGGAGTTGAAGACCAGCCTGAGCAAGAGCAAGACCCCCATCTCTACTAAAAAAGTAGAAAAATTAGCCAGGTATCATGGTAGATGACTATAGTCCCAGCTACCAGGGAGGCTTAGACAAGAAGACTGATTTGAACCCAGCAATTTGAGGTTGCTGTGAGGTAGGATGACACCACAGCACTCTAGCCTGGGCAACAAAGTGAGACTCTGTCTCAGAAAATAATAATAATAATAATAAATAAATAAGCCCTTAAAAATAATATACCATTATTACCAGCATAAAAAATATGAAACATTAAGAGTAAATCTAACAAAGGATGTGAGAAGCCTATCTACTGAAAACTATTGTTGAGTTAAATTATGAGACAAAAATAAATGGAATGATATATCTTGCTCATGGGTCAAAGGGCTCAATATTGTTAAACAGTCAACACCCCATAATTAAATGATAACTCTAAAACAACCACACTCCAAATCCCACTACGCTTATTTGGAGACATCAACAGCTAAGTCTCAAGTTCAGGTGGAAACACAAAGAAATCAAAACCACCAAAATCGCCCTGAAAAAGAACAAAGTTGAAGTGCTAACACAACCAGATTTCAAGAATTATTATAAATCTACATTATCAAGACATTGTAGGCCAGGTGTGGTGGCTCTCGACTATAAGCCTAGCACTCCGGGAGGCCAAAGTAGGTGGATCCTTTAAACCTAGGAGTTCAAGACCAGTCTGAACAAGAGTAAGACCCTGACTCCATTAAAAATAGAAAAACTAGCTGGGCATTGTGGTGGACTTTTGTAGTCCCACCTACTTGGGAAGATGATGAAAGAGGATCATGTGAAACCAGGAGTTTGAGATTGCTGTGAGCTATGACCATACAGTAGTCTACCCAGGACATCAGAATAAGACTCTGATTCAAACCAACAAAAAAAGAACAAATACACAAAAAAGAGATGGTAGTACTGAGGTAAAGACAGACAAACTGATCAGTTGAGCAGGATAGAGCCCAGAAATAAACCCAACCATAGGTTTTTTTTGTTTTTTTTTTTTTGTAGTTTTTGGCCGGGGCTGGGTTTGAACTGCCACCTCCAACATATGGGGCCTGTGCCCTACTCCTTTGAGCCACAGGCGCTGGCCTGTTTAATAGATTTTTGACCACAGCTAAAAACTAATGCATAGAAAAGAGATAGCCTTTACAAATGATGCCGGAACAACTAGATATCCAAATGTTAAAAAATAAACTTGGATCCATACCTCATACTTTATATAAAAATTAACTCAAAATGGATCACAGAAGTGAATGTAAAACCTAAAACTACACACAACTTCTAGAAGAAAACACGGAAGAAAAATCTTTGTAATCTTGAGTTAGACTAAGATTCTTTTTCTTTCTTTTCACAGCTCACAGTATCTTCAAACTCTTGGGCTCAAGCAAGAGCCCACTCTTCCGGAGTGGCCGGGACTGCAGGAGCCCACCACAATAGTTTTTCTATTTTCAGTGGAGACAGTGTCTCACTCTTGTTCAGGCTGGTCTTGAACTCCTGAGCTCAAGGAATCCACACTCCTCAGCCTCCCATAATGCTACCATTACAAACATGAGCCACCATGCCTGGTCTAGACAAAAATTTTTAACATAAGAAACCCAAAGCACAGGCCATAAAAATTTCTTTTGATATACTGACCTTTACTAAAAGTAAAATTTGTTCTTCAAAAGACATTGTTAATTCAAGACCAGCCAGAGCAAAAGTGAGATCCTGTCTCTAAAAATAGCCAGGCGTTGTGGTGGGTGCCTTTAGTCCCCGCTACTGGAAAGATTGAGGCAAGAGGATCTCATGAGCCCAAGAATTTGAGGTTGCTCTGAGTTATGACACCCCGGCACTCTACTAAGTGTAACAAAGCGAGATTTTTGTCTCCAAGAAAAAAGACACTGCTAAAGAATAAAAACAGGGTGGTGCCTGTGGCTAAGTGAGTAGGGTGCTAACACCATATACCAAGGGTGGTGAGTTTAAACCTGGCACTGGCCAAAATGCAACAAAAAATAGCCAGGCCATGTGGCAAGTACCTGTTCTCCCAGCTACTCAGGAGGCTGAGGCAAGAGAATCACCTAAGCCCAAGAGCTGGAGGTTGCTGTGAGCTATGATGCCACAGCACTCTACCAAGGGTGACAAAGTGAGACTCTGTCTCTAAAAAAAATAATAATAAACAAATAAAGAAGGAATAAAAACAGAAGCCACTGACTGGAAGAAAATCTTTGCAAAGCACAAATCTGATAAAGGAGTCATATTGAAAATCTATAAAGAACTCTCAATTTCAACAATAAAAAAAAAAACAACACAATTTTTAAAATGGAGAAAATATCTGAACAGAAATTTCCCCAAAGGCCAGGAGGAACAGTAGTTCAGGCTGGGTGAGGTGGCTCATGCCTAGAATACTAGAATTCTGGGAGGCCCAGGCAGGTGGTCTGCCTGAGCTCACAGGATTGAGACTAGCCTGAGCAAGTACAAGACCTTGTCCCTAAAAATACCCAGGTGTTGTAGTAGGCGCTTATAGTCCCACCTACTCAAGAGGCTGAGGCAAGAACACTTGAGCCAAAGAGTTTGAGGTTGCTGTGAGCTATGACGCCATGGCACTTAGTGAGGAAGACAAAGTGAAACTCTGTTTCAAAAAAAAAAAAAAAAACAGAAAGAAAGAAATTTCCCGAAAGAAAACATACAGAAAGCAAAGAAATATAAAAAACGATGCTTAACATCATTAGTTATTAGGGATATACAAATTAAAACGACAATCAAATACCTACACAGCCAATGAAACACCAAAATTAAAAAAGACTACCATGCTAAATGCCTATGAGAACGTGAAAAACCTCAAACTTTTAATTTTGGTGTATGTGCTGCCAAAGCAAACACAAACATCTTAAATTTAGACACTGCAGAAATAGACATTTCACAAAAGAAGATATACAAATGGCCAATAGATATAGTAGATATTTCACAAAAGAAGACATACAAATGGCTAATAGATACATCAAAAATTGCTCAACATGGATGGGTGCCCATAGCTCAGTGGTTAAAGCTCTGTCCTCACACACATGGGATGGCAGGTTTGAACTCGGTCTGAGCCTAGTTAACAAAAAATAAAATAAAATAAAAAGATATTGCTCAACATCACTATTGGTCAGGAAAATACAAATTAAAGCTACAATTAGATATCACTTCACATTTGTTAGGATGGCTATTATGAAAAAGACAAACGATAACAAGTGTTCAAGAAATGAAACTTTTGGCCTGGCGCCTGTGGCTCAACGGGCTAAGGCACCAGCCATGTACACCTGAGCTGGCGGGTTCGAATCCAGCCCGAGCCCACCAAACAGCGACAGCTGCAACCAAAAAATGGCCAGGCATTATGGCAGGCACCTATAGTCCCAGCTACTTGGGAGGTGGAGGCAGGAGACTTACTTGAGCCCAGGAATTGGAGGTTGCTGTGAGCTGTGATGCTACAGAACTCTATCCAGGGTGACAGCTTGAGGCTCTGTCTCAAAAAAAAAAAAATGGAACTTTTGAACACTGTTAAGAACATAAGTTAATATAGCTATTATGGAACCTCCACACTGTGGAGGTTTAATATTTAATAAAAATATTAAAAATAAAAATGTAATATTACAATGAGATTGCTGGATACAGATACAAATGATATGAATTACAATATGATGAAGAAGGGTCTGTAATCTGATGTACCCTGATTGCACCACTATTCTCAATAGCCAATATACAGAATCAGTCTAAGTGTCCATCAAGGGACGAATGGATAAAGAAAATATGAGAGGGGGTGGAGCAAGATGGCCAACCAGAAGGACTATTCGACTTAGCTCTAATAGAATGACTGGGAAAAAACAGAGAACCCAGTCATACCTGGCACAGGGACCACCCAGAGTCATAGCTCAGGGACCGTGAGGAGGTGGTGAAATGGATACAGTATATGATCTGGAGTGGTGAAAATCTGGTGAATTTGGCAAGTTAGTGTGAATGGCTGGAATCAGCTGGCACCCCAAAGGAGGCCTGGGATAGGAGAAAACCTTTCCAGAGTTTTCAGTTGTTGGGGGAAGTTGTGCGTTGAATGGAAACCATGGAAGAGTGGGCAGACCCTAACAGTATACAGCAATCAGATTTGAATGCCCATTGGAGTGGACTTGCCATAGGATTGGTGGCTGGCAAGGAAGCCATACCAAGAAGGTCTTGGTAGCCAGGGGCCTGCCATTGTAGGAGGGTCATGAGAAGGTCTCAGCAGGAGCCTGAAGCACGGCTGTCTGAATTCTGCCTGCCGAGATCAGAACTGCACTCTTGGGACAGGCCAAGGGACTCCCACACCCCACAGGAATTGGAGTCAGGGACACTGTGAGACCTGCCAGGAAAGATTCTTTTTTTTTTATACAGAGCCTCAAGCTGTCACCCTGGGTAGAGTGCTATAGCATCATAGCTCACAGCAACCTCCAATTCCTGGGCTCAAGCGAGTCTCCTGTCTCCGCCTCCCAAGCAGCTGGGACTACAGGCGCCCACCACAATGCCCGGCCATTTTTTGGTTGCAGCTGTCATTGTTGTTTGGCGGGCCGGGGCTGGATTCGAACCTGCCAGCTCAGGTGTATGTGGCTGGTGCGTTAGCCTGTTGAGCCACAGGCACTGAGCCCACAGAAAGATTCTTGTGAGCTTTAATATCCCAACCAGGCAGGGTCTGAATGATGACGAAACAATCAGGCCATCGCCTAAGGCAACTAAGTTTGGAATAAGGACCATAGAGATTGCTGGCTGTGCTGTCACCTAACCCCCCCCCACAGTGCCACCTGGAGTCTATGTGACACATTGCAACATTATGTCATCACAAGCAAGGACATCTGTTTGAAACAAAAAAGGCAGTGAGAAGTGAAAAGAGGACTAGGAGCTGAACAAGAAGAAAGAACACATGAGGAAGAAGCAACAGAAAAATTTAGGGAACATGAAAAACCAGAACAGAGGAACTCACCCAAGGGACCATGAGGCAGCTATTGCAGAAAACTCCACCTATAAAGAATTGATGGATGTGACAGAAAGGGAATTTAAAATGTGGAAGATAAAAACAGTAAAAGGAATCAATGAGAAAACAGAAAGATAGAACCAGAAATCAGATGAGAGACATGTAGGATATAGAAAGGATATGGCAGAGCTTAAGGAAACGAAGGAGACAATCAGGGAATGTAAAGATACAGTAGAAAGTATCAAAAATAGTTCAGACTATGGAGAAGAAGGAACTTCAAGCTAGAGGATAAAGTTTTTGAGTTAACCCAGGTAAAGAGGTAGAAAAGCAGGGAAGTGTTCAGATATATAAGTAATAGGGATTCCTGAAGCGGAAGGAGATTGTCCCAAAGGAAAAGAAGCCCTACTGGAGACTATTATAGAGGAAAATTTACAGAGTTTTACTAAAGACCCCAACACACTCCTTTCAGATGGATATCGAACTCTGGGTTATCTCAACTCAAACAGAGCCTCTCCAAGACACATTGTAATGAACCTG
>CAUYON010156096.1:0-12145 GCA_963573935.1 Arctocebus calabarensis
TAGTGATCAAGGAAATGCCATGAAGGATATCTGTAACAGTATGATCAAAATATTTCTGAATGTATATGAATCGTGCCCTGTGATTGCACCAATGTACATAATTATGATTCAATAAAATTATTAAAAAAAAAAAAGAAGAAAGAAAAAAGACTTCGTTTTTTAAATACCAGATTCCAGGTCAACTACAAATTCATTACTCAAATTCTCCTTGAGAAACTTCTGATTACCTGGCCAAGAAGTCGTTGCCTCACTGCTAAACAAATAATAGCTTAGTAATAATATTTCTCTATAAAAGTACAATTATTTTTTTTCCTTTTATTCTTTACAAGTCACTAAAGCAAGGATTGGTTAACTCTGAGGTTAATTCAGGAGCTCAGACATGAGAAAGGAGAGAAAAAAATCTTTAAATCTTTAATGCATAAATCATTGTTCAGTTTTACAACTCACAGTTAGTTAAATTGATAGTATTAATGAAAATAAAAAAGCACTCAGGGTGAATTGGGTGATGTGGCCTTGAGTGTGGATTCTGTGATATGAACCTTTGGCAAGTTCCTGTAACACCTCTCAGGGATCCATTTTCTCACTTGTCAAATGAAGAAAATGGCCCAGTCTCTAAGTTACCTTTCAGCTCTGACACTATAGGATCAAATGCAAATTGTAAATCAGCAATGAAAGCATTGAAAACCACCTATATAATGAGACCAGAGATAGTTCCAATTTTGGTGAGCAAAAAGTGATTTTTTTCAATTGCTCTAAAAAATTATTCTGTTGTTCTTAATGTTGATTAGAAATATAATAATGCCACCTGCAAAAATAAAACAAATACCAACTCAAATAATGATGGATGTGGAGAGCCTTTGATAATCCCCTAAATCAATTCTTCAATAGCAGGTCGATATGAGGCAGATACCTGTAACTTTGGCTCTCATGACCCTTCTCTCTGAGTAACTGCTCCCAGAGGTCTATTCGGGTGAAGAATGCAATCACAATCTACCCCATGGGCAGAAAATGCTTGACACTAAGCCCCTACTCTAATCTGTCCTTTATAAAAAGAGACTCATCCCATATGACAAACAGGTTGATGCTAGGATTCAATCTTGTACATGCAAATTGAAATCCAAGACAATCTTGTGTTTTGAATTCTAAATATATTCTGAAAATGAATGTGCTTGTGTACTTTTCCAAAAGTCTTCATTTTTTAACTAAGTGACACAATGAAGTCATATAGATTGAAGGAGGTGACTATGCCTAACAGTGGAGTAGAAGAAGAATTAATGTCATCTCATCAGCCAGGAAGTGGACTCTTCAGTCATCTCACATAGCACACAAAGCCTGCCATCCTCATAGATAAACTTCTTATATTGTGACTGAGCTGTGACTTTCACAGGACAAATTATTCTCCTCTGTTGTCTTTGATCCCAAGTAGGCATTGCACTAAAAAGACAAGAAAACCTGTCAGATGTGCAGCTATTAAAACTGGGAGACCAAGGAATGGGGCTGTTTGACTTCCTAACTGGTACAGAAAAAATGTGAAGATACTGATTGTAAATACAAACCAAAAATAAATATTACTGATAAAGAGCTGGATTTTCAAGATCAGATAACCCTATGAATAACATAAAAACATTAGAAAAAATTTTTTAAATAATGAAATTATAATAGTGATAGCATTCAGTAACATTTGTTAAGCAAATACTGTATCTTAGTCCCTGTTCTAAACATGCACAATAATCATTTTATCTAACAACTTTACAAAGTATGGTTTGCTATTTTTCCCTGTGAAAAAAGTGAAATGAAAGAGATAAAATAACCCATCAGGGTTACATAGCAAACCAATATAAACTAATAAATAGTTGTTTTTCATTTGTCAAAAAATGCCTTATTTTTTCTTAAAAAATAAATATTAGTGGGAGGCTCCTATGGGCGCCGGCCCCATATGCCGGAGGTGGTGGGTTCAAACCCAGCCCTGGCCAAAAACTGCCAAAAAAAAAAAAATTAGAACTTTTATTGACATCCTGGGTGAAAGAATTCCATTAGAGAGGTAGTTTAAAAGTGAGTGCTTAGAATAAAGAGCAAGTAAGGCCAAGTTTTTAAACCTGTAACTTTGCAGTGTATCCCCAGGAGTAATTTGACATCCTGGGGAACATTTTGTGATTTGACCTTTTGCAACCATTGCCTGCAGTTGCCTGAATTTAAACATTCTTTTTTCCAGCTGCTTTCAAAGCCATAGAAAGCTTGATATTCTGATAACATTAGGTTTCTTAACCTCTGCAGAGTCTTTTCTTTAAGAAAATGTCAGTAATCAGGTCCCACTTCAAATGCAAAGTTATGCCAGGCTCATGAAAGGATGAAAAGGATGAGAAAAATAAAGCATCTCTAATACTAGAAGAGGTTTTGAGTTATATTCGTTAATAACATTTCCCTTCTTGCCTCCTGATTTTGGAACCATTTGTGAGGTATAGTGAGATAGATTTCAGATAGATTTCAAATATCTTCCTCATTGTTGTAGCATTGGTTTGTAGAATTAGTTTTTAATTGCAACAGAGGTTCTTACTATCTCTTCTCCATGACTGCTCTTTGGTATTACCCAATCCAAGGAAGAGGTGATTGTGCAAGACCCATATCCTTAAAATAGCTAACCGAGAGGAGCTATTGAGTACATATAGTTGGTGTGGAGGGAGATCACTAGGTCTACCTCTAAACATCAGTCTATGCCTTGACCAAGAGAGCTTATCAAATGAAGAATAGGAGCAAGAAACTACTACATCTATCCAGCAAGGAAACACCAATCTGGCCAAGTGTCTCATTTCACCAACAGAAAACACAAAGTAAATGATGTGGGAAAAAGAAGACTCAAATCTTTCTTTCTAGTACTTCTAAAAGGGTAAATAGCTGATCAGGGAAAAAAATGAGGAAAATTCAGGAAATTATGAACCCCTAAAGAGGAATGAATGTGTCCCATGACAAGTCCTACTGAATATTTGTATTTTAGGCTATAATCAGTGTTCTCTATAAACCTAATTCTCTGATTATATATTTGTGTGTTTGAAAAGGGCAGACATCTTCCTATAGCGCAGAAACACATGGTGACCTCCAAGGACACAGTATGCTGTGTCATACAAAATCAAATGTTCCTGATTGAAGAAGTTAGTTTTTTTGGTATATTAGGGAACCAGTGCTCAATGAAATAGATTTTTAGACATAATTGCTTTAAGATAAATCTCTTTTTCTTTCTATTACTTTTTTACTGTTTTCTTTCCTTTTTAAACTTTTTTAATGTTTCAAATTACTTTCTGGGGGCTTTCAAACTTTGGCATAAATATTAAAACAATGAATGAAATAAACTATGAGCTTAAAAAGAAGAAAAATTTTAATAATTTATGAAAATAAAATTTATTTATAAAAACTAAACATATAGCATATATATAAAGAATAAAAATGTTTGGTTTCAAATTCATAAGGCAACATCCATCTAATTATGGTTTGAACCATATGTCATGATTCAAATGTCCTCCAATATTTGTGCTGACCTGAACTCATTGCATCTGTTTTCTTATTAGAATTAGTGGGAAATGATTGGTAAACCTCAGATTTAGGGTCACAACTTGGTTAGATGCCTACCCCAAAATTAATAGATACAAGAAAATTTGAAACTTTTTTATATTAATCAGTGATGTTTAATCTATGTAAAACATAGATTTTAGGTGGCATTCAAAGTGTTCAGTAGAGTCTTTATCACATAAAGAAGAATCAAATATGCCAATAATTATTAAAAAAATTAATCATTGCTAATAACTTTGTGAGGTTGCTATGATGGATTTTATTATCTCTATTTCACAGGCAAGGAAACTGAAGCTTGGGTGGGTTAGTTAAAATAGCTTCCTAATGTCAAAACTTAGTTTTTGACTAATTTGGGATAAGAACTCAGTTCTTTATTATAAGATATCTTCCTGTTTTCACTAATTGATACATACCAAACAACTTTCTAAGAAACAAGATTTTGTTCTCAGAGTGGATGAAACAAGTGGCTTCCCATGGTTAAAGACTCTGTTTTCCAGGACAGACCTGTGGACCATACGTTTTTCTATTGGGAATTCTTCCTCTTTCCCGTAGATCACAAATAGGATTTCTCCTCATTTGCTCTGCAAAGTACACCCTCTTCATTTCTACATCAGAATGGCAAAATATAACATTATCTCTGTGGCTCTGGTACTATGACACTAACAAATCAATTATAATGTCCAACTCAAAGGAGCATAGAGTTCTAAAACTTACCTAATTGTGCATGAAGTGAAGGATCACAATCTTTCTCAGGGTTTCTCAGAACTTTGCTGATACCTCTGTAGATACCAAGTTCTTTATAAAGTCTAATTTTGTCATATAAAGTTAACAGAAATAACTCAACTTTTGCATGAGCTCTTTATCAGCATCTTTCTTTTGAAGTACTAAAAATATTTCTAGGGAACTATGACAACTAAGAGTTAAAAATGAATTCACATTTTAGAATTTGTCCTTAAAATGGACTTCTGAAACAGGTAAATTAGGTCTTTAACATCACAATAATATCCTGCATAGAAAGTAATTACACCTGAGAGGATATTTTGTTCCCTTTAACTATCAAGCTTTGTTGATATGTAATCAGTCCGTGATTCAGAATCAGGAGTTGAACAAAAAAACACAAATCTGTTAACTATACTAAGGTGGGAGTGTTTTAAAAGTTTTCACAGATAGACCATGCGCCTGTCTTCTTCAGAGAAATTTCTGTTCATGTCTTTTGCCCACAATGAAATGGTATCACTTGTTTTCTTCTTAGTAATAAGATTGAGTTTTCTGTGGATGTGTAAATGAGGTGAAGGCTATATTGATTAGTAGAATATAAGCACTCCAATTTGTACAAATAATCAACACATTGAATCCCATAATGGCATAATCTATGTACAAATGACTTAATAAAAAAAATAATAAAAACGTGTATTATTTTAAAAGAAAAAGTGAAATAATGTTACAAATAATAATATTAGAATAAATTTAACATCTGAAATTAAACAGAAAAATAATACAGAAGGAAAAAAGTCTTCACAGATACTTTGATATTGGGATAAACAAGAATTATACAAGATAGGGCTGCTTTACTCTTACTTCTGAAGGTTGCAAATAGCTCTGCAACAAAGATTAAAAGCATATCATTCAACATGAAAGTTAACCTACCAATGCTATAGAAGTTATTTTGCAAAACAACGGCCCTCAGGAAGCTGTCTACTACTTTATCCATACACCGTGCTTAAAAGATGACAGAAGACTTTCCCTGCCATTAGCCAATGTGATTCTCACAATATCCTCAGTAGTATGTATGTTTATCTGTACTTTAATGGAAGAGTTTAAATCACTTACCCAATTATGCTGGGAAATTATATTCCTTTTTGACGGGTCAAAGTGGTGAATATACTCATTTGTATGTATAGTTTTAGATTTCTGAGCAGAGTTGTTATATTTATGTAGATCCCAAGGTAAATTCATTTCCTGAATGTTTAGAATTTGTTGATGAACTTGGAGTAATGACTAGCATTACAGAAGTCCATATCAGGCCAGGCATCTGTGGTGACTATTTGGAGACTGAGGAAGAGAAGCTTTTGAACTAATAAAGAGAATTGTCTGTTAAAAAGGTAAAGAAAATGGAGATATTAGCAATTATCTTACTGTGTGAACCTGGGAAAACTTCTACACTCAGAAGGCTTTGCAAATATTGAGCATCTTTTTTATCTAAGGCTATTCTCCATGAGAACACCTCTGCTATGGTTGTTGAGTCAGACAGGCTGGTATTCGAGACAAATGAATGTCTAGTCTAGTAAAGCTACTTTATCCATTACATAAAGTTCAAAAGCAAATGAAGGCAATTTTTCTGTTTAAGGTTGGGGACCACAGGTATTCAAACCAGCTGTCTGTATTAACCACCTTTCTCAGTTTTCCACTTTCCCCCATCTTTATCTCCCTTGTCCTAATCACTAGTTTCCAACAAAGAAGCAATTTTCTATAGAAGGAGTATGGTTGTAGGAGCCAGGAAATAACATCCTGCCCTTAATAATCCTGTCTTTTTGTATAAAGCACCCTCTTTCTTTGATGGTCCTTAATTGTTTACTCTTTAGGAAGATAGAATTGCTTGATATAGATGAATTCTAAGCCCTTCCTAATTTTGTTCTCTTTGGAATATTTAGCAGTATTTCCTTTGTGTTTATTATGTATAAGAATGGTGTTTAATCATATTGTATAGATGATTCTACTCTGCAATTACTGACATTATTAACAAATCCTTTACTATGTGTCAGGAATTATGCCAAACACAGTATATTCATTAATTACTTTTATGTTCATAATAACCCAATAAGGTGCATTCTATTATTATTCCTACTTTATAGATAAAGAATTTGAAACTCATAGGGTTACAAAAGTTGCCTGAAATCACATCACCAGTTAATAACAGGACGGATTTTTTTAACAGTCCTTGTAGTGGGCACTATCATTGTCTATTTTTATTTATTTTTACTATCACCTTCTAGCTCAGGCATCCATCTCCCAGATTCTTAAGAGTTGGCTGCTAACAGCTCACTATTGTGTCCTTCTTCAGAAAATTAACTCTGGTTATAGCCATCTCCAGTAGGAGGCTAATACCGTCCCATCTCACTCTACAGGGAGCAAATGCCCACTCAGCTTCTAGGGAACCTGCTTTAACCAGCCCCTGTTTTTCCCTACTAGCCTTTCACACTTCCATCCTCAGGGCAGATTGAGATAAAGTCTCTTGAAGATAGATTTAAGGCAGAAAAAATTACATTCATTACACTTTTTATTTTTATTATATTTTCTCCAATTGCTATTTTGGTCTTTTCCTTCCCCATCTGAACTTAAGCAAGTGAAACAAAGATAATATTAGACTTAACAGGATAGACGGTGGCAGTTCTTTTTCAGTAGCCAGACCTCTTTATATTCTTGTCTCTCACTAAATGAATCTGGTTGAGAAGCTGAAATCACCAATCAATTCTTTTTTTTTTTTTTTCAGTTTTTGGCTGGGGCTGGGTTTGAACCCGCCACCTCCAGCATATGGGGCCAGCAACCCACTCCTTTGAGCCACAGGCACCACCCACCAATCAATTCTTTATTAAACATAATGCAGCCTTTCTGATGAAGCAGATTTCCTTTGCTTTTTTTCTTCTTGGCAAACAGTTAAAATTGCTAACAGTTCACTGTGACCTTATATCCACAGCTCAGGCGATTAAATTTAGCAAGGTACCTAGCAAAAATATTTTCAGACGCAATAACTGGCAAAATAAAAGTTTAATATTTTAAAGGCCCATGTTGATCTCTGCCTTGGTCTTAAAACTTCTTGGTGTTTTGTTCATTTGGTATTTTCCTCATGACATTCTAAGCTAAAGCATTTATTCTTTTTTTTTTTTAAAAAGCATTGAATTATTTACATACCAGGCACTGTACTAGATGGTAACAAAAAATAGTAAGCAAAATAGGTACAACTACTTCCCTCGTGGAGCTCATCAAATAATTATAATCTATACACCAATATTCCCAATCATATACTGTTGATTATGATCTTCCTGAAAACTTACTGTGAAATCTTACAGAGGATATTTGATCTAAATAAGGCTTCTTTGATGATGGGATAAATTAACTGACCTTTGAAGAATAAAGGGAGTTAATTAAGTAAAGATGGCATATTAGGGTTTGATCCAGGAGAGTCAGCATGTAAAAAGATCCTATGCTTGGTAGAGGTGGGGTATCTAGCTTGGTAGAGGTGGGTATTTAAGAAAATACAAGAACCCCTGTTAGTGAAGAAACACTATTTATTGTTAAGTTGAAGATGTTGTCAGGGAAAAGACTGTTTTAAGCCTTGCAGGCAAGTTAAATAATTTTAATGTGTCCTGACTTGAATGGGCAATTTTTGAGGGGGTTTGAAATATATATATATTGTATGCCATTATATATTTTATATATATATATCAGCCCTCTGATGCTATTATATATATATAATGGGACAAAGAACATTCCAGAAATTGGAGGAAACATAATGCAAACAAGGACAAAGGAATGAGCAGTGCCCTTTTGGGAGAATAGAAAGTAAATCAAGTTCACTAGGCATAAAGTGAAGAGATTGTAAGTGGTGTGAAATAAGGCTGGGTGATTCAGTATGGATCAAAGTAAAATAGGCCGTAATCACATGTTAACCCATGTACATTTTATGCTGAGAAACATGAAGAGCATGTAGAAGAACATGTGCATTAGAAAGAATACTTCAGCACTGTTCAATTGAACTTTCATGATGAAAGAACTATTTATCTGTAATGTCTAATACACTAGACATTAGCCATAAATAGCTATTGAGAACTTAAAATGTGGTTTGAGCAATTGAGAAGCAAAATTTTAAAATTTTATTTAATTTTATATTATATGTAAGATGGCTACTACTCTAGATGGAACAGATCTAGACACACTGTGGTGTATGTGGGAGAGGTGGTGTGTGTGATTGGAAATTCAGAATAAGGGAAATAAGTGAACGGACTATTCAATAATCTGAGAGAGAGAAACGATGGCAAGAAGAAAGATAGAAAAATCATAGAAGCACGAAGTTAAAATATATAATTTATTTTGTCTAGTGTTTAGAGAACAGGAGGGGAATAGAGACAAAGCCCAGGTTAAATCCAGAAGATAGCCAGACTTGAAGGTAGACTAAGTTTAGACTTTCCTTAAAGAGAAATGTAGACCTATTTAAATTTTGTGAAAGTTATTATTATTTTTATCCTGAGACAGAGTCTCACTCCCAGAATGCTAGAAGTACAGGCATGGCCATGTGCCTGGCTGAAAATCAGTATTATTTAATCAGAAATTTTTCCCTTCCTTGACCTCACAGGACCTAATTGTTGGGACACTGTTAAATGTATTACAGAATAGCTAATGACTAAGTTAAGATCAAGTCACTACTGGGAATTATGGTCAGGTGGTGGATGGATGGAAACTACTTGGGAGTAGCACACAGAGAAGGTAGCAATTAATTTGGAAGTCTTTCCTCTTGAACAGTGACTGGAATTCTGCCCAAGGACTGGGTACTCTACTCATACTTCTGGGCACACAGCAAACGTTGAGGAAATCTTGGGTTCAATCAAAGGCAGTATTTGAAAACCATTTTTTTTCCTGCAGTATTTATCCAAGAAATCTAAAAGTAAAATATGTGTGTTTGTACTTCTAGAATACCTTTCAAAAAGTTTATATCAATGTATACTCCAACAAAAATATATAGGTCTAATCATTGCATATATTTTATTGGTGCTAAACCTCATCAGTGACTTTGTATTTTTCCCAATCTGATCCTCTAAAAATGTAATAGAATTATTTTAATATATATTTTACACAACACTACTAAACTTGATAATCTTTTCACATATATAATATCATGAATAATCCACATTTTTTAGCTTAGTTAAAAATTTAAGTTTCTTATCTCAGTGACTAATGGAAAATCTTTACATATGAGTCATATTAGCCTTTGAATTCTTATTTATTTTGGAAATATCTTGTTCAAATGAAATATTTCACCTTTTTACCTTTAAAAAGTAGTTACAGCATTTTTTTGTTTGTTTGTTTTTATAGAGACAAAGTCTCACTTTTTCACCCTCGATAGAGTACCGTGGCGTCACACAGCTCACAGCAACCTCCAACTCAGCCTTCCGTGTAGCTAGGACTATAGGCGCCCGCCACAATGCCTGGCTATTTTTTTGGTTGCAGTTTGGCGGGGGCCAGGTTTGAACCTGCAACCCTCGGTATATGGGTCTGAAGCCCTATCCACTGAGCCACAGGCACTGCCCTACAGCATTTTTTATAATAGATAAATTCTAAATTTTACACTGTAAATCTATATATTTTTTTCTTTATGCTCTCTATGTTTTAGTTATGCTTGACAAAGTCTTTTCTGTACTGAGACTATTTTTTCCTTGCATAGTATTTATATTCACTCATACATTTGTGCCTTCATTCCATCTTAAATATATTTTTTGCATTAGAGTGAGGTACAGATCCAATTTTAGAAAACGATTTCCCAAATGGAAATTCAGTCAATTAGCTCCCCTGCTTGCCTTGGTCAAAATCAAGCTCATGGAATTATGCCAAGGTCCAAATGTTTAATGAAGGATAATGAAAGTAGATCTAATACATGTCTAAACAGATCTTTCTATATGGTTTGTAGAGAGAAAATAATCTTGTTCATATTTAATGCATTTAATTTAGAATCAGTCATGAAATCCCATATGTCTTAATCTCCACATTGCCTAATATAGTGCTTTATGCATAGCAGTGATTAAATATATTTGTTTGGCTTAAAGAAGGAACTGGAGAAAAAAGTATAGAGAAGAGTATAATACTATTTATGCCTTCGAATTTAACCTAGTCGAATAATACATGCTTTATTTAACTATATTTAAGTGGAGTAAAAAAATCATGATAGAGGAACAAAGTGACGATATATCTGAGTCAGCTGTTTTAATATTCTGACAAAGCATTTAGCATGTTTAGAGATAATATTTGCAAAGTATTCATCCCAGTGCCTGCATATAGTATGCCTTCTTTATTAGAAATAGAAAAACAGTTTTGTGATTTCATCAGTTCTAAGGAAGGAGAGACTTCACCAATCAATCTCTATGTTCTTAAAAGGAGATAATGTCATGCATGAAATAACAACCTAAACAGCCTACTAAATACTGAATTTTAAAGCTATCACATGACTTACACCACAGCTAATTAAAATATACTGACACTGTTAGTCTTTTTTGAAAACTAGACATAAGAACCATACAAGCAAAGTAAGGCAAAAGACGTTCATCGGTGTCATTTCAAATTATATCTCCTGTCCTCAATCATAACCTATGTTTATACATTTTACATTAAGACTAAATCAGGGAAAAAACTAATGTATAAAATGATATCACTTTAACATCGCATGCCTGGATAAAGCTACAGAAGTAATAAATTTGAAGTGGCTGAAATAATCAACGTTGACCTGGTTGGCATTTATAACTTTTGGGCTTGAGGAATCACTGATGCGGCACTTTAAGGAGATTTGATTTTACAGGCTCTTCATCCTGAGAATTTTTAAAAATCCAAAAAGCGATCTGGCCTTGGAGATATAACAGGCATCAGGCTGCTACTGGGAAGCTGCTTTGCTTTTAAACAGTGTATTCCCAAGTTTGAATCTGTAATCCACTGGTAGAAAAACTTCAGATTTGCTGGCAAATATGAAAAGATGTTTAAAGCTATTACCTTATCATAGAAACTGATAAACAAGTGGACCCTGGAAGTTTAGAAGCTAACCTAAAGGCAAGTAGAGAATTGAATCGAGATAATTGTCTTGCTAACTTTGGGCAAAATTAAAGAGTCACCTTCAAAAGGGATCGATAATGCCAAAGTGCATATTCTTTTTATTTTTATTTATTTTTGTTTTTTCATGCATATACACTACTTTTTTAAAGGCCACATATTATTTTTAGAACAATTCTAAGCTTCTAACATTTTAAAGGAAAAATATAAAATAGGCAAAAAGTTAAAACTACAAAATACTTATATACATATGTTTTTCTCTTAATTTTTATTAAATCATTACTGTATACATTTATCGGGTATAATATGATGATTTGATATACAATGTGGAATGCTTAAATCAAACTAAGTAACATAAGCATCACCTAATTTACTTATTTTTGTGGTAAGACATTTATAATACACTCTTAGTAGTTTTGAAATGTACCCTTGTATTGTACATTAGGTGAGATCCTGCCAAATAACTTCTCTCCGCCAGCCCTATCCCCATCCCTCCCATTTCCCTCCTCATCCCTCTTTATTTCTGGACTATCTTTGTGTTTTATCATTCATATAAACATGTAAGTGTTTACATATTGGTTTCATAATAGTATTGAGTACATTGGATACATTTTTTTTCCATTCTTGAGATACTTTACTAAGAAGAATATGTTACAGCTTCATCCAGGTAAACATAAAAAATGTAAAGCCTTTCACTGTGAAATGCATATTCTTATTCACTTATATGACAAGGAAAAATAAAGTTCCTCAAATTGCTAGCTTTATTTAAAATGTAATG